>JAQMYL010000014.1:6283697-6296399 GCA_030014365.1 Clarias pachynema | reverse complement strand
ATGTTTGTGGCTGTAATGTGACAAAATGTGGAAAAGTTCAAGGGGGCCGAATACTTTTGCAAGCCACTGTATATAATGATTTCATTTATTATGGGAAAAAAGCTGTCTAAACTTACCTGACCTATGTGAAAAAGTAATCGCCCTTGTAAATTATGAATTAACTGTGATTAACCACATTTTTTGTAAAGCTAAGGGACATTTCACTTGCCACACCAAGACCTGATTACTGCCAGATCTGATGAATCAAGAAAACACGTATATAGAACCTGTTTGACAAAGTGGCTCACATGGCAACTCCAAGAGCCCTATCGTTTCTATGAATGCTGTACGAATACTGGTTCATACAGGTGGCTCTACGAAGAGTGGAGTTCATGCTGCATTTGTAGAAAGACTATCGACCTGCCCATGAACTTACGACCAGGGTACAAACACTGGATAAGGCCAGTGAAAATTATTCAAATATCATTTGTACAGTGTTAGTAGCCATTCATGATTCAACAACAAGAAAAAGACTGGGCAAAAATACCAAAAAACATATTAATTATCCCCAAGGCTTTTGCCACTGGCAAATATTCTGTTGAATGATGTTGAATCATTTTTTCAATGATGTGAATCACAGCATTGTAAGTGAGTGCTATGGCCTTTGTACAGGGGGCTGATGAAGGCAGAAGGACTGAAGGCAGTAACTGCCACAAGCAAAATATTTTTTTTTTTTTAAATTTAACTAATAAACTGACCACACTCCAGAGCATGCAATGCAATAATTAAAAAATAAAATTGAAATGATTATAGAAGGATTTTTCCCCATGTACTGTAAATACTGAGCAGTGTAATTACCTGCTGTGAGCACAGTCGGTTATCACATTTGCTCAGTTGAGTTCTTTGCAGGAGGAGCAGTGTTCACTACAAAGGCTCTTGAAGAGACCTGACCTGTGTTTCTTTGTTTTTTTTTGTACTGTCCAGATGGCCTATGTGGGCTACCTAATGCTCTTCAACTACATCGTGCTGGTAAAAATGGACCTCTGGCCTTCTCCTCAGGAGTGGATCGTGATCGCCTACATTTTCACCAACGGCATCGAGAAGATGAGGGAGGTTAGGTCAAAGACGGCATGACATTTGGTTTTTGGATTTGGTTATACACTGTCTGGGTAAAAAATGTGAACACATGACGATCATACAGTATGTCACATCCCATTTTAGGTTTAGTCTCTATTTGCTGTTATAATAACCTCCACTCTTATAGCAAGGCTTTCCAACAGAAAAGGCACTTGAAAGGCGCTTGTGTGAATGTGGGGATTTCTGCCACAAGACCACTAGTGGGGTCAGACACTGATAAGAAGCCTTGGGATGCGGCCAGGTTTACAGTTCGTCCTCAAATTGTATAGTGAAGTTGAGGTCAGGGCTTTCTGCATTCCACTACAGAAATTTACCTTCCCTGGACTTTTGCTATATGTTTAAAAAGCTCAGATGGATGTGATGGTCAGGTGCCCACAAATATTGGCCGCACATATAGCATTAGTGTCTTTTATTGGTCAGCAATCAAAATATGACCCTATTAAAGTTATCCTAGGAATATTCAAGTCAAACTGGAACAAATCTAAGCTGATTGACATTTACAGAAGGCTTTGAGCACAATAAAGTGATGAGACTCTTTCCTGCAGAAAAACAGTTGAATGGTTGAAATGCAAGCATTTTAAAGTGAGAGAGCACAAAACCCAATAAAGTCATTCCCATGAACATTCAAGGAGATGCCTGAAGACGATCCTTGAAAATCTTTTAATAACTTGTGGAAGAGATACATCTGTGTGTGGGAGCCATACACATATTCATTCACCAACACCACTTGCACATTACAGGAACTCATCTGAGAGTTATTGCCACATCCCGGTACAGTCCTGACATTTCTCTATGTTTAGACCACATGTTGCTGGGAGGCCAGAGTTTTAGATGCATGGCTCCAGCGTACTGAGAAAACTTTTTTTTATTAAGAATAAGTGAATGTAACCTTTAGAGACAGCTTTTCACACATGCTTTGGTGTGAAACTGCCATGGCATTTGTTGATCTGACCCAAATGTTTGAAAAACAGTACTGTGCAGAAATCTTGAGCCACCCCTCAATTCTTCATATTTTGCTTTCAAAGATCCAGACTTTCTTGCATTTAATGCATTCCTGAGGAATAGTTCTCCAGGCTTCCTGAAAGATTTTTTTTTCAGTCCAGTCCCTGTACCTGAGCAGTTTAGAACAGGATTTATTGTTTATTAAGCCACACAGTGACCTATGAATCATTCAACCATAAAAAACATCTAAGTTAAGGCATGAACCAGATGATGGCCATTTGCAGATGAAGACAGATGAACAGGCCGGTGATTAGTTTACTGGTGATGCTGAATGCTGAGTGGTTGGAATAGATGAGAGGGGAAATGAGGTTGCTGGTGAGGTCGTTACATACACAACCAAATTTTTTAATCATATCTTTAGGCACTTTGCACTTTTTGCTGTCACAGTAAAAAGTGCATTTGTTCCCATTTTGTTCATTTAATCTGCATCATTTAATTTAATTCACTAAAAAGAAATGAGGGCCACGTCACTGTGTATAGCCTTTACTCTTTATATATCCTTTACTCTTTACCTTTTACCCTTTTTTGTCTTTCCACTGTGCTAAAAATAATTAAATCTCATAAAAATCAATCTTACACTCTTTAAAGTTTATAAGTGCCAGATCGTGTACAGTATCTTTATCTGAAATAAATCACATTTTCCTAACTTCAATTAAATTTTAATACATTTTAAGGTACGTTGCCAATGCTGTTATCAATCATTTCTACCCACCTACGCATTAATCTGGATTATCGGAATGTAACTGAATATGAATACATTATACAAAATGAACAGATAATGTGTTCTGTCTTTTTAATTAGAAAGCATGCCAGAAAGGTTCACAGGGAACCTAAAAGGGTCTGTAACACCTAAAAAGTTAAGCTATTTTTTTTTCCTATGTGGGTATGGTTCAGATATGAATCATGTCAGACAGACTACAAGGAACGCTATTAATGAAAACGTGAATAATGCATTTATGGGTTTAAATCCAAATATGGATATGAATATTTGGAGCACCTAATAAATCCAGATAGTGACACTGGATTAAACTTCTTATCTACTGTTGGGCTACTGATGAAATAAAATAAAAAAAACTCTCCTTTGAAATCACTTCTTAGAAATTAACAAATCTAAGATACCATCACTGCTATGAGAGGAAGAAGGGAGTCATGTCTACAGCAACTTCAATCGCTCAAACAAGTGTTAAACTCCCAGCTGGGACTTTATATAGGACAGAACATAGTAGAAGCTCACTGGAAGCAATCAGACAAGCTGAGCACCTGAATATCTGTCTTACTACTTCCTACAATACTGTGATTAATGCCGCTGTAGTAATCTAGCTTATTTTCTGTACCAACAAAGATATTTATTTATTCTTTGCATCCTCTGTGGATCGTGTTTTGAAGAGGTGTATTTTACTGTATGTGAATTACAGCAGCCTTCTTTTTACATAATGCAATTTTAATACTCTTATGTAGCTAAATGAGAATTGTAACCCTTCAGCTCATGTCTTCTCACAAATCATTTATTTTTGTTTGTTTGGGTTTTTTTTGGAGTGCACATTTTTTCTTTCTAGGAATAAAATCAGTGTCACTCATTGCACTATGGGAAGGCTAATACTGCCCCTTATTGGCCATGTAGCTCATGTGCACTCCAGCTGCATCTTTCAAGTGCCTTTTGTGAAATACGTACGAAGAGCGTTCAAGCCAAACCAGGACTTACGATGAAAATTCTGGTGAATGAAGATGTAAAACCGATTGAAAACTGAGATTTACTGACTTTATGCAGGGCATGGTGATGAGATCCTTTGTGATGAGAGATAAAAAAATTTAAAGTGTGAATTACGATCCTCTCTGAGGTGGCTCAAAACCCCATGTAGTTATTCCTGTAAACATTCAGCAATAAAAAAAAAATCAACAGATAAATTGTCGCCAACATGTGCAAAAGATGCATCTGTCTGTGTGAACTATACACAGAATCATTTGTGAACACCACTCGCAGCACTCTTTTTGTTCTTATACTGTATCTGTATTTTGTTATTCTCCATAATTAAAAGTCCCAGATTTAATGATTAAGTGATTTAATTATTGCCATGTGGTTAGTTTACTGTGGGTCAGCATACAAGACTATTAAAAAAGAGTAGCATATACAAAAGCCTCTCACTTTATAGTTCCAGCGCATAAATCTTCTAGCCGCTTTATGTCAGTTCCAAAGTTCCTGAAGCCTAAAATTGGATAATGATTGCTTCAATAATGTCTCTCTAACATGAATCTCATTTTTAGATTCTGATGTCAGAACCTGGCAAACTCCTGCAGAAAGTTAAAGTATGGCTGCAGGAGTACTGGAACATCACAGACCTCATGGCTATCCTTATCTTCTCCATCGGCATGGTGCTGCGTCTCCAGGAGCCGCCACTCATGAGCTACGGTCGAGTCATATACTGCGTCAATATCATCTACTGGTACATACGCCTGCTTGACATCTTCGGGGTAAACAAATACCTCGGGCCCTATGTAATGATGATTGGCAAGATGGTAAGGAATTCAGTCTTATTATTTAGCCAGTACAATTCTAGAATGACCTGATGACCTGATAACATCACGCTCTTTCTCTGCAGATGATTGACATGATGTATTTTGTGATCATCATGTTGGTGGTGTTGATGAGTTTCGGTGTGGCACGTCAAGCCATTCTGAACCCTAATGAGGATCCATCATGGATGCTGGCTCGCAATATTTTCTTCATGCCTTATTGGATGATCTATGGCGAAGTCTTTGCTGACCAAATTGACCGTAAGACATCTTTTTAATCTAAAAACAAACTCTTTAGAGTTCTCAATTCCAGTCAATTCCTGCAACTTTTAGGACTTCCCCAACACACCTGATGTAATCTATGTAGGGAGAGATTATTAACTCTTGAGTTGAACCACTTCTAATTATAATAAGGTAAAAGTGAAACACTCCAAGGCCTCCAATACCAGAACTGAATTAAGTCAGGTACCATGAACCAGCAGTGTAATAAATGTAAACCCACTGACTGTAGATCAAAAGTTAGAGCATTTGTAAGTTTACCAAAAATACAGTATTTACAATATTGTATTGCTCATAGTAATGAACCACATTTGCTGGATCATTTGATTCATCAAAAGTGAATAGAGGGGTTCTGGGATGTTAGGAGAGCCACGCATGGTATTAAATGTAAAAACGGCATTACAAAAACAACTAAATTGTTACACAAAGGTAAAGGTAACATTTCATATAGTGGCTGTAGGTTAATCAGTGGTGGCTCGGACAGCTGAAGCTCTGGGTTTCCGATCAGAGGGTTGGCATTTAAGCTCTTCCACCACCAGGTGGCCACTGTTGCACCCTTGGGCAAGGCCCTTAACACTATGCCCATATAAAATCACTCTTCAGCTGCTTCTGGTCCAAAAGCCCAGATGAAAAAGGAAGAGGGTTGAACCTGGCCAACTTGGCCCTGTATAAAACCACAATTTCTATAGAAATAAGGGAACACATTGCTTAACAATGCAGGAGGAAAGGAAAGAAAAAGAATTCACAATCAGTTCCTAAAATCCCGAACCGGCCCTTTACTGTCCAATGAGTGTTGGGTACAGAGTTCTAAGTGTAGGCCTGGACTAAAAACTCTTATCGAATGTCTCAGTGCTCCCATGGTGCAAAACTCCCACAAAATAGAGCACTGATAATCTCGGCCACATAAGCAAAACTTATTTGTGCACCGTACATTATTAAACCAGGTGGAATGTTGTGGTGCACATATTATAAACATGTTTTTCTCAATCTAAATTTTTTAATAATTCTCAATATTTAACATAAAAGAGGTTACCTGATCGACCTGTATACCCTGTTGCACTGTATATGGTACTGTATATGGGAGAGGATCAGAATAGGGGTTTGAAGGTGAGGCCAAAACATCTCTTATGCCCTCAAGTTCTTTGGAATTTTGAACTCATCCATATACCACATTATACAACATTATGACACTTACTAGCTTACTAGACAGCTAGCTGCAATATAGCATTAGCAAACTGAAAAGAGAAAGAAAATTTTAACATGCTAGATATACGGTGTCAATATTCCATATAATTATAATATTAATTAAGTTTGGATATACCTTTGGATATCTTTCATATTGAAATAAATAATGTAAACATAATTTTCATATAGGTAACTTGGTTAGCTGGCTTGTTTAAATTTTACATAAAGTAATTTGCTACGCTAACAGTAACTAGAGGCATGTGTATAACATCAAATAGCATTTTTTTTTAAAAAGAAAAACAGTACGTTACCGATATTTTGGAATGGGTCATTTTTATTTGTAGACAACCCCCCACCACCACCCCTATCACCAATGTCGAGGGCAGTATGTGGCAGCTCATTCTGCATTTTCAAATGTTTTGTCGCATTGCTATGTGCTTTTCCTATGGTTTTTGTCTTGTCTCTTTTTATGTCTTGTCATTTGCTGACTCCCTAGTGTGTCATGGTTACTTTCCCTGTTTTTACTTCTGATACGTCTTTGTATTTACATCTTTGTGTTTCTTTGTTTTTCATTAAGTATATGCTCTGTGTTATATGCCATCAGTTACCCTTTCTTGCACTTGCTTTCAAGACTTTTTGTATTTTTTAAATCTGATTCTGTTTTTCCTGGTTTGATCTTTGCCTTGCTTTGTTTACGCTGTTTGCTGATTGCCTGACTTTTGCCCGTTTCTTTGACGTGATAATGAGTTATGTTATTTTGTGTGTGTGTTTTCCACAATTAATAAAGAGCTGTATACCTGCACTTGCATAATCTCTGTTTCTGATAGAATGGGGATGCAAGTGCAGGTATACAGAGGTTTATTATAAACTGGAATGTTGTGAAGCTTGGATCACCATGCCTGCATTCAAATCATATCAACACCCCAGCACCTTACAAGGGCACGGAGTTCCTTATGATTTTATTCCTTTTGCGGTTCCAATTTTTTTGGAGACCCAAGTACTTTAAATAGCTGAGATTGATTTTATCCTGGGTCACTGGATGCTCACACGAATTGGCCACAAACTGGTCAACCAAACACTGGGGAAAAAAAGTCTGGAAAGCATCAGAAAGTTTGTTAATTATCTAAAATGGGGGTTCTAATTACCCAGGTCTGTACCTCCCTAGAAATTTTCAAGGGGGAATAAGAGCCAGAATGAATCCAGATGGTCTATAATGAGGCAGCCTCCATGGCAAGCTCAACTTAGAAGCTGATAGTGCCACCTCTAATGCCAAGGCCGTGCCTTGGGCTGACGGTGTGGCCTCTCACACAAACCTTACATCGGAGGCCAACAAGGTGACCTCTCATGCAATGTTTATGCTGAGACCAATGGGTGTGACTTGCTTAAACCTGAGGCCAATAGGGCAACTGTCTATGGCAAGCTCAGGACTGAAGATGATAAGAGTCATCCCTGAAGCCTTATCTCCCACACCAAGCTCAACCCTCAGGTCAAAAGTCCAACATCCCACACCAAGCTCAAGTCTGAGGCCAATAGGGCAGCCTTCGATGCCTTGAAGGTCCCAGGCTATGCTCGTGTAATCATCTTATGTTGTTGTGCTGTCATATACCTCTCACTATGCACACTCCCAGAATGAAAAAGGGAAGTATCTATGACCAATATGGGTGGATACGAGGAAGACGCACTGTCCGATTGGTTGTATCTACTGCAAAAACTCTCATTATAATGGTCTTTACTGCATAGACAGTTCTACCTACTGTGCAAATTCAATCGAAATAGTGACTATTAAATCGATTGAAATAAGGCTTTAAAAACCACTCAGTGGGAGTCAGTGGTGCCATAATATTGTTTATAATTGCAGCAAGCAGTCAATCTGGGGGAAGTTTCCTGTCTTAGGCTTAGCATACACATATACAGTACATTTGTCAGTATTGCTTGAAGCTATTTTTAAAAAATATATCTTCATTTGATTCAGAATGAAGAGGCCATTAGAAATGATTGACAAATTAAACGACCATTTATTAAACATGAGGGTGTAGAGAACTATAGACTTGGACATTAAAAGAAATGTATAGAATACCTGACCTTGAAGAGCTATTAAGTGTCATAACATAGTCTTAAGCTTTGATGATACAGTATAGAGCAATGGTAACAGACTACTGTACATAAAGGCAACAAATTCAAGCATGTTTTCAGATGGTGCTTTAAGTTCTAATTTATCATTTGAATGAGTTGATGCTTAAAGCATTCCTGACCCCAGTAAATGTATTATACAACTGTGACTAGTTAACACAAATTGGGCCTGAAATCTTCTCTCTATCAATAACAATACCGTACTTACATAAGCTGTTAATTACATAAGCTCATAATTCTGAAATCAGAATCATGCTTACTGTACCACAAATGAGGCAAATGTATCTCTGTGGTAAAGGTAAAGAAGGGCATGTTTTACTTATAGAATGTTAGTCTAGATATAAGATGTCTTGCATAATTATTCATTGCCCCAAACACCCCCTACCTTCCCCCCCCCACACACACACACACATTTGACCTTGTCCACAATCTGTGGTGTTATATGCTGAATCGGAAAAGGACTTAATTGGGATTGAACACTATATAGGCAAATGTATTTGGACACATCACCATCACCCTTGTCTATCCTGCTATTGCTATAAATTTGCAACTACTGTACACAACTGCTTAGAACTGGTCCTTATTTGTCTTTGTATGATTTCCTTTCATTGATAATAAAGGGAAATTTTCTTTGGCATTGCTTTGTCTCTGTGCACAAAGCACATCAAAGGATACATGGTTTGCCAAGGTTGGTGTGAAGCAACACAAATAGCCTGCACAAAGCACTGATGCTAAGCACATATGGATTGAATTGGCATTAAAACAAACAAAATGCCTGGCATTCTTGTCCAACCTCTATCCTTAACCTCATTGAATAGGGCTGAATATGCAGAAACATTATAAAAATCTAGTGGAAGGGATGTTATATACGCAAATGGGCATATTAATACACTTTTGTTAGGTTTGGTAGAGAAAGTAACAGCTTCATTAAAACCAAGGAGCTATCAAAATGAGTCCAAGGCAAATTTCTGGAAATTTACAAATCCAAAAAATTTCAAGCTTTCTAAATGGTTGTGACCTCTTTTAATTTTTTTTGTAACATTACAACATGTGAACAAATTTTTTCCTTACTGTGAATCTGTCAATTATGTGTTTCTGGTGACCTCTTGGTTGCTTATCAGACCTTTACTTATTATCTATGGCTTTACTTATTACCTGGTTACTGACTTATTGTAGACAGCTTTTGCTAGATGTCTGGATCTAATATGAATGCATACCCAGTTATGAAATTTATTAAAAGAGTAGGCAAAATTTAATAAATAAATAAAGCAATGATATATTTCGTTATCATGGTTTAGAAAACAGGAGAAGAGTCAGAAAATTTGCAAACATCAGCACTGGGGCAAAGACAGAAATCTTCACTAAAATAAATGTCAAAGTCAATACCAGAAGGACTAAGCACAATAACAAATTGCTTGGTAAAGTCAGGCAATGATACACTGAGGAATTACTTGTCAGTAGGAAATTGAACTTATTATTAACTATATTAGGCTTCCAGTATTTGGCTCTGAGCAGGTGAGACATCATACAGTATGTGTACCTGGACGACCGGTGGCTAGTGCAGTCACAGGTCAACAAGGCCAACAAATCCCTAGTTTCCACCTCAAGCAAAAAGTGTTTACCCACTCTGCTACAAAAGAGATTTATCACATGAGGTGGTCATGTGATAAATTCCTTTGTAGCACATGATCAGTGGCTGGTGCACTGTGTGGTCATATGCTACAAAAGAAATTCATCACCTGACCACATACTGCATCGGCTACTGGTTGCCCAGGTACCTGGGTGCACACTTTTTGCTTGTGGTGTGATGATGTGTGTGTGTGATTTCTCAGTTACTGTCCCAGAAGTCTGCAATTATAGTACAGGGAAAATATGCTCCTTGCTGGATTTCTTCTGCCTGACTGCATGGAATCAGGACACTGAATCTGGCTTTGGTGTTATTTGATCAAAGTAAAAAACAAGCGAGTGAACCAGAAACTCTCAAAGAAAAGAGCCTACCAGACTCTTGTTGTTTTGGCATCGTAAGATTTTAAAACTTCAGTGAATGTTGTCAATACATACTTAGCCCCCTCTAGCCAGTGATACCTTCAAGCGGTAATTTGATTGCCCGCAGGTAATAATTCCCAACATCATGATTTTGCTCGATTGGGTAACATGATTGGATCAAGTTTCGGTTTGTCTCTAAATCGCTAGGATAGGATGGCTCCCACCCCTGTTTTGAAGGCATTTATTTTTACTATGAAAAGCTTGGATAAATCTGGATTCTAAAAGATGGTGGCTGTGGCAAATGTCTATTGAAGGTGTCCATGAGATACAGTATTATAGACAATAAATTTTCAGCGTTTACAAACAGTTTATCTAACAGTCTCTGAAGCATTAGCTGAACATGGCAAGCATGGACATTGTAGGTTGAGGAGCAAATATAGAATGTCATCAATATATGCAATGAACACAAGTAGACAACCATGTCTCTTATGACATGATCCACTCATGGCATGCAAGCAAACCTATTTGGTTGACACGATACTTGTAGTGACTAAATGAAATTTTCCACTAGTTATCTTTTCTAACATGTACCAGATTAAGATTCTGGCCTAAAGTTTGATTAATATCTGGGGTGATTATAGCTGTCTCAGTGCTGAAGGGAATAGTCACAGTGGGTACAGATACTTAGGAGTGATCTGGTTTAATCCCTTCTTGTCAATACAAAACTGTAAGCCATCCCATTTTCCTTAACAAAGAAGGTGAGGTGAATAATGTGAAAGGAGGAATATCCTCCTTTTTAAGTGCTTACCGGATATGCTTATCCATTACTTTCTGTTCAGGGGGTAAATACATGTACAACATGGGATAGCATGAGGCAGAAGTTTGATGGCACAATCAAAGGAGTAATGAGATGCCAGGATGCTGGTCTTTGTTTTACTTAAAGTATCATTAAGGTTATCCTCACAGGGGCTCTTAATCAGTGCAGCATCGTTTGGCCAACTGTGGTGAAAGCATATACAAGGTGGGATGTGAGCAGACAGTGACAGACCTATCTGACCAGGGTACCTGTGGGCCATGCTAGTGCATCCAGAAGAACCAAAGGATTATGGGACGTTTAGATGGTATGGTGACCAGAAACAAGATATGTTCATGGTGCACACATCTATTGCTGGAGCTTTTTTCTTTCTTCTGCTCTGAATCTGGTGTGGTGTGGTTGCAAGTCTTCAGGGCTCAGGTGGTGTTTTGTGTTGTCACACTCCCCTGGATTGTGGCCGGTTCTAGAGCAGGTTATCCAGTCAGATCAAAAGATGAATAGATGAATCAAGTGTCATCCTGTTGTTACAGCTTGCAATTTCTTTGAGGGTTTCTAGGTTGAGAAGTAGATAGAGCCTCCAACACATGAGAACATTGGAGAGTTTCCCTGACTTACTTATCTGGGTAATGGATCAGTGAACTTTGAAGGCTTGGGGGAGTGCATGGCGCAGCAAAAGTACACAGGGCCCATGAGATCATGTTGAATTTGGCATATATTTACTCCAAGTGCTGCTGCTGCTCTATTGCCATTTTTTCATTTTGTCAGTCCTATTCACCTGCTGCATCCGTGTTCGCAGGAAGGTAATCTGTCATAAAGAAAAGACTGACAATGATGCAAATGCAGTTAAGCATTTACTGTAAATAAGTTAACAAAGCAGACAACCAAATCTAAAGCAATGCCTAACACTGATTTGCATAACAAATACAGTAGCTTAGTGAAATCAGGCTGTTCATTTACTTTACTATATATATCAGTATATAGTCTTATGGTGTTCAGTAATCAGGTGATAGTCCTTGGGAGCCATATTTGTAGGCTGTGGTGTGTTTGAAAGTGGAGTAGATTCCTAGCAGATTCAGGTATTTCTCTAACACTAGACATATTGGTTGTGCCATATTGTTTCTATTTTTACTACTAGATTTAACAGAGCTCTGTAAAATAGTAATTTCTATTTATACCAACCCTAATTCATATTTTTACAGAACGGTGTCCCAAATCTAATCAATTGTTTGTTAAGTTGTTTTTCATAACAAACTCTGGGGCATTCCATGTGGTGTTCTTTTTTAATCCCAAATGACACTTTAAACACGCAGTCCTACTTATGCTACTTAGCAACTGGTTGCACCAGAACTCATTTGGGTGAATACTTGTGCAAGCTTTTGGTTTTATTTGTAAATACTTGTTCAAATCATATTAACCTCCACCCCCACGTTATGGGATTTTTGTATCAATTCATGACCAATAGACTCAATTAAGTCCTTTTCAGTATTTAAGTTTGAAGCTACAACAATACAAAATATGGAATGGTTCAGTGGTGGTTTATGCAAGGCACTATATAGAATGCTTGTGTGTATACATTTATAAGATTTGGGAGTTGTGTTTGTGCATACGTGTGTGTGTGTGTGTGTGTGTGTGTGTGTGTGTGTGTGTGTGTGTGTGTGTGTGTGTGTGTGTGTGTGTGT
>JAQMYL010000014.1:6235875-6250030 GCA_030014365.1 Clarias pachynema | reverse complement strand
TACAGATGAGAGTGTGAAGTGTGTGTGTGTGTGTGTGTGTGTGTGTGTGTGTGTGTGTGTGTGTGTGTGTAGTATACACACATCTGAAATGATTCAACCGCATTGAAAAAAAATTTTGGGGTCCAAAATGATTACCTTGCAGCTGTTCAGCTATTCAACTCCTTGATGAGAAATATCTTCAGTCCTTAGTAGAGCCACCTTTAGCTTTTATGACCTGCTGCAAATGTGATCTACAGTATAGCCAGACACTAGGTTTTCGCAGTGTTTCTGAGGGATCTTAGCCCATTCCTTTTGTCCTAGGTTATTAAAATTATTAATTATTAGTCTTAGGTTATTCCTAGGTCAATAAGATTCTTATATTTGCATGCAGCAACTGCTTTTTCTTTTTTCAAATAATACCAAAGATTTTCTGCTGGATTCAAATAAGGCGACTGTGATGTCCGCTCTAGAACCCTTTAGGACTTTGTATGAAACCAAGTCTTGGTGGACTTTGAAGTATGCTTGGGGTCATTGTTCTGTTGAAAGGTTCAATGACACCAAAGTTTTAGCTTCCTCACAGAAACCATGATGTTTTCTTCAAGGACACTTGATCGAATCCATCTTACCTTCTACACACTGCAGATTTCCAGTGCCAGAGGAAGCAAAGCAGCCCCAGAGCATCACAGAGCCACCACCATGCTTTACTGTAGACAGGGTGCACTTTTCTGCATAGGCTTCAGTCTTTCTTCTCCAAATATACTGCTGATTCATAGGCCCAAAATGTTTAAGTGTTCAGTGTTCAGTATGCTCCTTATAGTGCAGAGAGAAACATCAGTGCCTCCTGCTACTAGATCTTTTGTAGGTCCTTTGCACAGTCAATAGAAGGACTACCTGTTCATAGCGCTGTAGTGATGACATGATGTATATGTCTTACATAAAAGTATTCGATTCTTCAGGCAACAGTTCAGTATTTGACAGTGTGATTAAATCTGCTATGATTTGTCGATATTTCGACATTCGATTCGTTTTAATTTAGCCTCTGATCTATATGTTTCCAAGGCAGTGTTTTGTTCACAATGTGTAGGCGTATTCACAAATGACACAGTGATAAACAGAGACAAATATCAGGCCTTTGGCGTATCACAATGCTACGTTATTAAAATAGTTACATATCAGTTTTAAAAAATAAGAATTATTTGTTATTTGTTGTCATTTTAAATAATAATTTATGATTGATGAAATCAATACATTAATATGAATCATCTAATCATATCATCTACATATTTTTGATGTAATATTGTTCCAGAAAAAACTTAATCTGTGCCTTTTCTTCATAACTGTTATTGTACCATTAACCTTGTGCAGTTTAGTCAGTGGGTAGCTTTACCTTAAACAGCTACACCATATACATGTTGTGGTTAAAAGATAGAATTAATCATACAAAAGATTTAACTTGATGATTCCACACAGGGGGTGTGAAAGGTCTGTTGTAGATGTATCAGTGAAATGTGATCATCATATGGGAAACCACATGGAAAAACAAATGTTATTATATTACTTATATTACATACTTTTTGAACTTATGGAACAGGAAGGTACTTGAACTGCTTTGATGTTAAAATATATTTTTTATTATACAATAAATTGTACAGGTAAACATTTAAATGTATACATGGAGTTGTTTTCACGAGTCAGCACATACATTTAGGCATACATTTTTAACAATTTTGGATGTGACACTTTCATTATTCATGTACAAGGGAAGCAAATCAGCTAAACACACACCAGCATCACAAATGATTCAGAACCTTGGACAGCATCTCATGTCTACAATACCTACTAACTGTTAATCTCAAAACACTATAGTCTTTATGGAGATGTAATATCATCCAATTAATACAATACCTAAGCACTGTCTAGACCAGTCTTTTAGGGCTCCACATATGCCATGATCTCATATGCATTCTTTTCGTGACATCCTAGTCCTTTGTTCGTATATCAGTTTGAATCCCGCTCTTAATCTCAGAATATTCCTAGATGGATAATGTAGACCATCTGTAGTGGTAAAGATCGTCCTGTGCTTATATTCACAATCCAAACATAATGAGCTTGAAGTACTATTTTAAAGCATGTACCTTTAGTTGAAGCATTTACTGAATACTCCCACTATCTGGTAATCCTGGCTCCTTTTAAGGTTCCTTGCTCATGTCAGTTCAGGAATTCTTTCCTTGCCACCATCACATTTTGTTTCTTAATCTACATCTGTATATATATATATATATGAAGAATTTGTACCCTTTTTAATATCATAACGTATTCTCCTGCTTTAAGGTGTGAAGTGTAAAAAAATGTTTCAGGTTCTCTGATATTTCATTTTCATGGTGTTTGGTCCTTGGAGAAAAACATTGTGACGAAAATGCGAGATGAAACCTTGTGTTCATACACCATCCTCATTAATGATGTTCCACTCCAAACCAGTCAGAAGATGGAGCTAAAGGCATTCCTATCTATGGTGTCTTACAATTATCAGGTCCCAGGACTCATATGTATGTAATATTTTAGGTGGATGTTGGATATAAATCATCCTGAAGAGTCCTTAAACAAAACAGTGTCTTTGCTGGTAAATTAACTTTCAGAATCCATTCTGGCAAACGTCCTAATGTGCTGATCGAGAGTTTGACTGGATTTTATATAAACAGTTTAAACAATATAAGAGCTTGCTGGTATTAATTGAAGACTTTGGATGCACCAATTTAAATGGAAAACCTTTCCACTAAAGTAATATAATCTATCAAAAACCCCACAAGCTGTCAAAATACCTAAAAGCACATATTTTTCAGGCAGTCCCGAAGACCATGCGATTAATTAAAACATGTCTCTCAGTTTAATGGTTTTGATGAAGTGCTGGTGAGCGACCATTATAATTGGCTTATGAAAATGTTTCAGTCTCAAATTTCTGATACTAGGGAACTTGTTTAACTTTTTTGACTGGTTTATGTTGATTGTACTTGCAGTAAATACATGCACATCTTTAAAAGAGAAAGTGTGGCAGAATTTAATGTAACCATACAATGAGATGAAGGTTGACGATCTCAGGAGTGGCAGAGATGAGTGAATGAAGAAACATTCATTCATTCATTTATTCATTCATTTATTATAGTGGTTTATTCAGGATCAGTCATCCAGTCACTTAATTCGACTGAACTTGAGTTACACCAGAAGCAGACACAGAAAATAAAAAACTGCCCTGAAATAACCTGAAATTTTTTTTTTAATGTTCCCAAAAACCTTAGCTATCTGCTCCTGGCTGTGGTGTTTGAGCACTATAGCGTTTATGCAGACCTTTAGTCTTTAGCTTTTAGCCTTAAGCCTTTGTGACTGTGTGAAAGTGTGTGTGTTCAATAGCACATTTTAGAGCACCACGTCTCTTAGAGACCCTCCTTGTACAACAATTTTGCACTTGTTTCAGGAATCTCTTATAGCACTGGTAGCCAGTGTTAAACCCTTTGACATGTCTATGTGTGAAGTGTCTTTTTTTTTTTTTTTTTTTTACCGCTGATGATGTTACCTGGTGCAGTCTGTACTATCGACAACCCTCCAAGTGACACCATTGTATACCCTGCACTAATCAACCACCTATATTATATACCTATCTAAATTTAGAAGGTCTTCTTTGTTTATTCTGTACATTTCCTGTGTTCGTGCTCGCATATTCAGGTTCTCCCTTACTTGTGACGTTATTGGAGACGTTTCATTTATATCCATGAGACCTTTGAAGGACTAGGGTTAGGGTTAGTTTTATTTTGAGCCTACCACTCCTCCAAAAGTCCCATGGATGTCCAGGAAATGTCCCAGGGGCATAAATGGAACCATACACAATGACATTTAGTGGACAGTTGTAGTTGACCTATAGGCGAATTTTTTTTTCTTTTTTGCATTATAATGCACAATTTATTTTTTCTTCACATATTCCACCTTTTAAATGTTATATTTATGTCTCATTTGCAATGTTACACTTGAAGCAAACTAAGATTGTTAGCCAATCTGGTGTTTACTGGGTAAACAGTCCCTTTATTTAGGTTCTTAGTAAGTCTGATATTGTCTGTTGATTTTGAATAGTTACTTCTGCCATTTCTATTGTGCTTCATGCTCTTGTTTTGGTACCTGATTGTTGACTTGTTCGGTTTATGCATTGTGCAGAGACTTTCTTTGTTTAGTTTGAAAGCCCTGCAATGGATTGGCACCCTGTCCAGGATGTACCCCACCTCGTGCCCTAAGTCTCCTGGGTAGGCTCCAGGCCCCCTGCGACCCTGAATACAGGATAAAGTGGTATAGGCGATGATTAATTTTGAAAGAAAACCTTTCTTTACCCTGTAAAGAAAGTGACATCTTACATAATTACCTTTTTATTTTATTTTATACTATTTTATTTATTTATTTATTTTAAAGATGCGAAACACAATAACGTCTGTCAGGTTTTAATTGCAAGAACAGAAGCCAGTGTGATAGTCAGGGTCTCCGTAAGAACTGTGGCAGAATCTCCAGATGCTCAAAAAACTTACCAGACAGTTTTCTTTCACACTTTCATGATGTGTACCTGAATCTAGAGATTAGTGCAACCCTATCAAAGAGATAACAGAAACTTGTGGCCAAATCATAAATTTGGTACATTCTTAAAAAGAAGGAATGAGATAAAGCTTTATATCTGACTGTTACAAGTCATTGACACTGGAGACTCCTTTCTTAATTGTTAAATTAACATGTTCACCATGACAACAATTACACATGGGTATAAATTCTGTTTATATCTACAAAAAAAGAATAAATTGATAGGAAAAGCATATTAATATAATTATTTTAATAGTGCTATGGTATAATAAATGATTACGTAGGAACCGTTTTTATTATGCTCATTTTACTTGTCCTTGTTAAAAGAAATTGTTGAGCTCAGACCTAGAAGACTAGTACAATGGATGATCATAGAATTCTACAATCAAAAGATGTCTTCATGGATGAAAATACAGACAGTGTACCTCAAGATGTGAATCACTGGAAACACACAAAAAAAACCTCTTGTACCAAAATTATTTGAAAAGAAGAATATTGGAAAGGAAAGGCTTGTGACCACATCTTCTGTCAAACATGGTGGAGGCAGTGTCCTTTCATGGGCATGTACTGTATGGCTGCCAGTTGAACTGGGTCTCTGGTGTTTAGTGATGATGTGACTGTTAATAAATACTGTATTGTAGGGTAAATGCTAAAATGTATATTTCCTTCTTAGATTTAGTCAAATGCTACCAAAACAAAACCAAATTCCGGAGTCAGTCACCTGACCTCAATCTAACTCAGCTGTTTTTAATGAAGACAAAACAAAAGGCAGAAAGACCCACAAACAAGCTGCAACTGAAGTCGGTTGCAGTAAAGACCTGACAAAGCAACTCAAGGGAGGAAACTCAGCACTTGGTGATGCCAGACTTTCTGCAATCAAAGACTGCAAAACAATGGCTATAAATCCTAAACAGTTAATGCAGTATATGTTTTAAATCACTGAAGTCAACACTTCAATCACATCTTGATTGCTTCATTGCTGCATCAAATCCACTGCTGCGGTATACAGGGTTAAAAATACATCTCATTGTGTCAGCGTGTAATGGACCTGACTGTGGTCCATCATTAGGGACCTAAACTTCATGTAAATCATCTAGTGATGTAACCACAGTATAGTGTCTGTGGCAATGATTTGGTGTGTGCGGTTCTGTCTTAAAAGCGTCACAGCAAACTCTCGTTTATTAATTTCCTTATAGAATCATGCTTTCACTTGATTAATTCCTTGTGTACTTGGAGTATCCAAGTAATGACTGTTGTAATATATACCAATGAAAATCTGATAATAATATGACTTGGTCAAGAAAGGACAAATGTAATTGGACAGATGTCCAGGCAAACAAACTCTGAGTTACATGATGCCTGTCAGGACCCATCTCGTGTTGGGACACATCATTGTAAGACCCTTTAAGGCATGTGAACTGATTTTATTTCAGGAAATGCTAAGTTTGATTTAAATAAGAAGCACCAATTAGCCTGGGATATAATGTTACGGATAAAAGGACCTCTGTGTGTTAGAGAGAGAGTGAGAGAGAGAAACAGACTGGGACATTGGAACATTGGGACATACCCAAAGAAAAAGAGATGCTGTGATTCATTTTGGATGTCTATCTTTTATAAACTCATGTGAACCCTTCAGCCTCGCAGATGGGAAATGGGAGATTGGAGATGTAATCCTATGTTGTATTCATGTGTGTGCAAAGTTCCCCAGGGAATAGCTGGTGCCCCATCAAATCTTTACAAAGTCCATCTGTCTGCTTCACCACTGTAAGCCATGTAAAGAGAGAGAGAGAGAGAGAGAAAGAGAGAGATTGCTAAAACCAATTAATTATTCCTCTGCAAAGTTTCGGTGTGGTAAGGCACATGGACAACTACGTGTTTGATCTAAACTCATTAGTGTGGCACACGTTCCTCTATCCGGAAACTGCAAGTCGAGTCAAGACCCCTCCATGAGCATTTGATGTTTGTTTGGGTTGCCTTATCAAACGAATCACAGGAGAGCTGTGAAACGTGGTGATACCGTAATCCTACAGCTGTAATGCGTGTTAATTCGACTGAGGTGCCAAGTTGCTTAGAAATGACCAGAATTTTTTTCACATTTCCTTCTCTGAGTAAAAACAGTTAATTTGTGTTGTCTGATGATATGCAATGTACGTACATACACAGGGCTTTCGTCACAGACAAACCAGATGTTGGTAGAGCATTTTTTTTAAACAAGGACAAGTAAAATGAGCATGATTAAAACGGTTCGAATGGAAGCTGAAAGGATGTCAGGAAAAAAACAGGTCTCACTAACATTTATTACACCATAGCACTATTAAAATAATTATATTAATATGCTTTTCCTATCATTTTGTTTTATAGATATAAATATAATTTATACCCATGTGTTGTTGTTGTCATGGTGAAGTTTTCTATAACAATATGTTTATTGTCTCCAGTGTCAATGCCTTGTAACAATCAGACATAAAGCTTTAACTTTTCCCCAAAGTAATAAGTGCTTTTTAATATAAATTTGAATTCATGACACATCACACAAGCTGACATCAATCATGTATGTATGAAAATACAAGTTGCATCACAGGTTACTGAGTTCAGACAAACCAATTAATGCTCGGTGAATATTGTAATATCCTTTATATTCATCCAGGCCATCTCTGGAGATATCTAATCTTTAAATATTTAAATATACTATCTTTTAATATTATAAATAAGCAATATGGCAAGAACATTGCAGTCCTGGGCATGGGGTTCAAGCTCATTCAAAGAAGTGTGTGTGTGTGCATTAGATATGGACGTATGACATCTCTAGAAACTAGAGATGAGTGCGAGCGGTGACTGCATGATGCAATGACGCCCTGGGATGATTTAATCATCCTCTGCAATGTTTTTTTTCTTCATCCCAATATGCTGAAATTTCCATTCCAGTATAAGAAGACAGGATTGTGTTTGTTTCTTCTGGTATACAGCAACCCTCAGCTTCACTGTTCATTATCTTCAAGATATGGAAGTGGAGCCAGGATGGTACATGGTAAACTAAGCACAGTGTGTTCTCCCGAGTGTAAAATCTTACTGAAACAATGTAATAAAGAGAAGTGCAGCGTCAGCACTCTGGGTATTAAGGCACCTAGTAATTTGAGCTTGAACATCATTATAATTTAATACCTCTGCAGTGTATGGCTTAGACTGTGTGCAGCAAGGAACTGTGAGAAACTGGGAAGAGTTTCAGATTCAATTCCTTAACTATAGCATATTTGAGGTTTATTTCAGACAAAACCACTGACCAAACATACACAATCATCGGCCATGCCAAGCAAAGGGTGTCAGTCCTTCTCTCTGGTATCTGAGATGAAACCTGGCAACCCTGTCCTCCAAAAAAAGAGCTCATGCTTGTGCAATATTTTGTTTTTTTCCTTACGGTGCCCCATTCCCAACAAGAGGCTTTCTGTCTAATACTCACAGCTGTATTTATATTTAGCTACACACCTAACATAGACACTTCCTCATCTAACTGTTGCAGCTTTCCCCACCCAGATTTTACTCAGATCTTCTTCCTTTTCTCACCCCTCCTTGCCTCGGGGCTGCATTTTTCCATTTCCTGTCTTTCAGTTCCAAGGAGCTGAAGCTAACAGTGTTCACAATGTCCAGATAAGATACGTTTCTCCAAGTCTTTTTTTCAATTTGGGTTTAAAAAATTCACACAACTCTAAGCTTTAAATGTCTATCCAAGGTCAGTGTCTTTGGACTGCTGGTCGATAACTGTGGTGAAGATTAAGTTACAGAAATTAGATCCTGGATCAGACTTTATCCTGAGTAACAAGCTGCAGTAAGTAGGCTGGCGGATGGCCGGCGTTCAAGAAAAGGGGAGCAGATAAGAGGCTTTATTTGATTTACGTAATGATTAGCCTTTATCCTACTGCTTGCAGAGACAAGACGAGGACAAGATCACAAGGGGTTCATGCTGTTTTTTAAACTGTTTCTCACTTTTACTAGACCTTTTTTTTAAGCAGGACAATGGACTTAATGGGGATTATTATTGTAATGTCACTGATTTATATATGTCATAAGATATGTCATAAAATATCCCATAATATTAAAGCAGTAGTAAATATAATCAATTTAAAATGAAAATTTTATTACAATTAGAAAAAAAGCAAAAATGCCAAAACATTGTCAAAATTGTTTGGGTTATATCAGTTTGAATTTTGTGTGATTTTGCAAAATGCTATAGCTCCATCTCCCACAATAGGTAAATCAGCCTGCAACTCTGTTTGTGTAAATTTAGGTATGTGATTTGTTGCACACAAAACCTTTTTAATTACCAAGGGTGTAAGCGTGTACCAAAACATTATAAATTAAAAGGTTCACGGACGCTCATCAATGGATCCTTGTAGTATACAAATGTTGATGTACCCGTAATGGCAGTTACATTTTTCTTGACTTAAACATTCTCCAAAAAATCCAACGCCTTTAGTTCATTCACATTAGTTCACTCTTGATTTGCCAAGCTGATGGGTTTTGCTTCACTGATCAAGTGATGGAAAGAAGCAATGTTAATGGCTTTTCAGATTGTGTTGTGTTTTGCTACAGAATGTACTGTAATATGGTAATACCGCTATATTTTGGTCATTCATGCTGTGGAATACCTTTTAAAGAAATAAATGGAGTGGTTTTCAAATGTTTTGCTATAGACAACTTTGTGTGCCAGAGAAAATAATTTGCCAGAACAGGTGAAAGTAAACAAAAAAATGCATTTATTGTGTTTTCCTGTCAAACTGTTCATATAAATAATTTGACAACCATACAAATGATTTATACTGAATCATGTAACAATGAAATTGAGACATTCTGTAATTTCTGTATATGTAACATGCACATATTTATTTTTCCTTTTTTGGGGGGAGAAATCATTTTGATGTTACATGACTAGTTATTTATTGTCAGTAACTTAGGAGACAGAACTTTTGCAGACATTAATACATTAATATATGTAATTACTTCAATGAGAAAATAAATGTAAAACTTTTTTTTGTATTTAGACTATTGAAATACATTTAAAAATAGTTGTAAACTCAAATGGCTTTTATTTTGTTAATTTGGAACCAAGAAACCATCAACAGCAAAAGCAGACATGGCAAAAATGGCCAATTTTACAATATTATGACAATTTTCAAGCTTAGTGAAGCATATAATCCACACAGTGTGTGTGTGTGTGTGTGTGTGTGTGTGTGTGTGATATTATAGCTATTCCCTTAATAGGTAAAATGTGAACTTATTGAAAATATGTATTCTAAATATACTTATCAAGATAAATGGAACATAACCCAAATTACAAAATGACTCAAATGCTAGTACAAAGAAGAAAAAGCACATTTTCCAAAGATGGTGAAAAAAGTTAGGCATTTATTCCACTGAACATTATAATGATTCACACATGAAAAAGCTCTTCAGATTCACTGGAGACCATCTGAATCCCAAACATACAAAACCAATCTTGATTAAGAGATACCAGACCTACTGTGAAGATTTGGTCCTCTTTTGTCCTATTTTAATTACCGTTCTATGATTGCATAGTGTTAATATGATGACCTTTATGTGAAGTATTTATTTGATGCGTGCACCATTTTGGATGTACTAGTGTCCTGTGAATGTCAGATCATGTTACAGTGAAACGTCACTATCGACAAAGTTTTACTCTATGACTAATTAACACGCTACACGTAACATAACTTTATGGTCATACATGTAACTTAATTGTAAAACCTACAGTACATTACGTATTTTATACTACACATACTTTGGACTTGGACAATAAATCTCAAATTATACCATGTATTAGGTCAGAGAATCGTGATATTTAGATTTTCATAATGGAACATGAGGAAAATAAACGAAACTAATATAATATAGAAAATTACCAGTGAAATGACCAAAATTTTAATTAGTTACAGTGGTTCCTCAGTGGTTCTTCAAAGAGTTGAGGGTTTTATTGTCTCCCAACAAGGTTCCATTCGGAATCCCTCAAGACAGAATCTTTTATGATTCTGAAATAGAAGAAATAGAAACAATTATTGGCTCAAACCTTTATTTGTGTATATTTGTGGTTGATCAAGATATTTTTTATTCTGTGCTCTTTGAAATCAGTTCCTCAAGTATTCTTCAAATGGGTAGCAGTGTAAGCTTTCAATAGGGTTATACAAGTATTCTATATAGGGTTGGTTTCCTTAAAGATATTAACCAAAGAATAATACATTAAAAAGTATAACAACCCAATGGGTATTTGTTTTTAATTTTTATGAGAGAACGTTATAACTAAGAGTAACACTGAACACTGAATAGTCAATAAAGCTTTGAATATTCAAAGGTCCTTAGCTTGGTTCTACATGGACAGACAAAGAGCTTTTTGTAAGATTCTACCTAGATGGTTAGAGAGAAAAGGCCACACCTGGAGCTCTGAAACTTTTAATTAGTTCCCTTTCCATTAGAGGTGGAAAGTTTTTCTATTCCTCTATATCGCTACAAGTGGTGCACTCTAAACTATTCACACATCAGCAGATTACAGCAGCATACTATGAGGTAGGAGCAAATTATTTGTAAAATTTGTTTTGATTTGCAATTTAAAAAAATATTTAATTTCAAATGGGGATATGTATAAAATTGTGATATTTATACATAGTGGGTAAAAATTAACTAGTGTGGCCCACAGTATCTTGCTGGGATAACATTGGTGACCTTATTTCCATGCAGGATGGTGAACCACCCCATTTTGTTCTTACTGTGTGTGCTTGGTTAGACCAGCAATTTACTGGACGCTGAATGGGACGACACAGAACTCACAAATAGCCTGCAAGATGTCCAGATCATGATTTTTTTTCTGTAGTGCTATACAAAGGAGGAGGTGTACAGGACAAAGCCTCGCACAAGTCCAGAAGTCTGTGCCTACACTGACTTGGAGGCACGAATTCAAGATGTTCCCAGCAACATCTCAAATAACTTCCCAAACTTGTCGTTTGAGGAAACTGGTTGACGCCACCGGTGCCTATGTTAAAATTTAAACATTTATTTTATTTTCTAATATTTATTATTAGAAATATGGCTTCTATTACCAATTTATAATGCGTATAAAATGCTGTCAGCATCTTTTTTACATTTTTTATGCTCTTTTCTATCCTTTCATTCTAAAGCAGGAAAACATAAATGATTACAATGCACAGATAAAATAGTTTGTGTTTCATCCCTCTAGAATTTTCAGCTCAGTGTGAAACCAGGAATGTACTTCACCTGCTCCTGGGTGTAAATGATGTTATTAAAAACCAAGGCAATAACTAAACAGTGGTGGGCTTTTCGTCTTTATCGCTCTCTCCAACTGAACCTTATTACAGTTTAATATAATTCTGAACCATCCCAAGTTAGTTCTCTGACTATGAGGATTCACTTGCGCTGTTGTACGGTGGATATTCCAGTTCCAAACTCAAATGCACTGCCAGACAAGTGCAAACATATCTGAAGTCTCAGGCTGAAGTCAGTAAATACTTTTGTTCACTGCTCTTCTTCTTCTCTTGCGTCTGTCCGAGCACCGGTGCCCTCTCTGGACTGGAGGGAACTTTACAGGCCTTGCAAATGATGATGAAGAGAAGGAGCATGAGAACAGCAAGTACTGTGTTGCACACGATGGCCACCACAGCTGCTGAAGAAAGGCCGGTTCTTGGTTCCGTCTCCATTATAGTTTAGTTTCTTAAAACAAACAAACACACCCCAGAGTGGTGGTGGTTTAGTTAAAGAAGCACATCAACTATTGAAGGTGTGGAGAGTTGTTCCTTTGCCCTTTTTACAAGATGCAGTCTGAGCTTTGATTCACACCTGAAAAGACAAATAATGGTTTAGTAAAATAATCATGTGCCCCCTAATTGGACTGAACAGGAACAATCATTACATGAATAGACTTTTAATTCGGTTCACTGATTGTTACATACAGTCATCAGACACATATAATCAAAGAGCTCATTTAAGGTTTAAAAAAAGAATCCAGAATACATCTTCATATGTATTCAATATGAAAAACACAATACATATGGTTTTAAATAGAGCTACCAATCACAATGCAATCCTGGGTCCTGATGGGAAAAAGAAATATTGGCAAACAGACCATTCTGTGACTAAGTGTGGTATAAACAGGGTGTGTGCTTGTCCTTTGAGACAGCAGGATTTGCACACTGAGACAAGATGAACAACCTGATGCTTAACATAAACAAAATAAAACAATAAATCAGTATTATACAACACCCTGACATTCCACGCCTTTTTTACAGCGAATAATAAACACTGAGGATTCTTCACTTTTACTGAGACTGATAAAGTGCAGATGTTACACCTCCCTCACTGGAACTGACAGGTGCACAGGTCATGTCTCTTCGATTAGGACAGAGAGCAGAGAAGCCATGCCTCCTTTATTTAGACTAACAGGTGCAAAGGCCATGATTCCCTCACATGGGCTAATCTACACAGAACCTCCACAGGTCATTTTAATGTAAAATTAATTCTCCCATTACGGGGAAAGAGGAAAATCAAATAGGCCACATAACCTTTGCTGGAATTGACCGTGGCAGAGGCTGTCATTGTTTTTTAGTCTGCCGGCTAAACTCAAATGCACAAAAATACAATCACATCTGACCATAGTTTGCAACATTTTAAAGTGTTAAAGAATAAAATTACACAAATTTGAAATGACTGGGTCAAAACACATTATTACTTCTACTAAATATTATTAAATACGGAAAGTGCTAACTGCTCAACTATGTTGAAGAAATGTTAATGGAAGAAATCAGGATTGATCAGGATCGGAGGTCACTTAAACAATTGGTGAAGTTTCATCATAAAATATTGAAGGCTGAAACCAGAGCTATGTTCAACAGAGAAAGTAAGCGCATTAAGAAAATCACTTGTTAGTAAGGTTAACCGGGAAAAAGTCTTCAAACTGCTCAGAAGTATAAGAATTGAACTTTGGAGTAATGGCAAAAGGTTATGTGGTCTGACGAGAGGGGAAGCGCATGTAGCGATGCACCCATCATGCACAGTGCCCACTTGTCAAGCCTCTGGAGGTATGATCTGGGGTTGCTTTAGATGGTCAGGTCCAGGCTCAGCAACGTTATATGGCAATGAAATTAATTCAGCTGATGACCAGGATGTTCTAAATGATCAGCTCTGGGAGCATCAGGAATAATTTTCACACATTAACTGTCGACCACATTGTGCACCGTAATCAAATGAAGCATTTCAAGACCATCTGCTAAAGTTCAAGCAGAATGGGGAAGAAAGGTGATTAAAGTGACTTTGAACGTGACATGGATGCTGGTGCCAGACAGGCTAGTCTGAGTATCCCTGAAACTGATGATTTACTGGGATTTCCAGGTAAAACCATCTATAAAACCAAGGATTTACAGAGCATGGTAGGGCTGGGCCGATAAACGATATCATATCGAATCGCGATTTATTTAATTTTAAAAACGATGAAAAGCTCTAGACATTTTTTGCTCGATATGGATTAATCTAAGAGCCAATCACACAGCAGAAC
>JAQMYL010000014.1:6205282-6218659 GCA_030014365.1 Clarias pachynema | reverse complement strand
CATTATCTAGGTTAAATCAGGTAAACATATGCCACTTTCTCATGTAAGGTCAGTTGGTCTGTATTTGTATGTAGTTATCTAAAAATGGAATAGCACATATATTGCTCAAGCAGCTGTTTACATTTTGGAATTGTACTGTACCTTTCCCCTGAATTAACTTGTTTTTGCTCTATATTTTTAAGAGTACAAAAGCTAGATAATTAACTGTCTATGGTCCATTTGTGTGGCCAAAATGTATGGATGATTCAGTAGGAAGAAAAACCTAACAGAAGTGCGTACAGTCAGGTCCATACATTTTGGAACAAAGATACGTTTCTTTGGAATTTGGCCTTAAATTGGCATGTTAAATTTTAAATGGAATACTCAATATGTGAGCAATGAGTCAATACTTTCTGCTTTAACTGAATGAGTTTGATAAAAGTGTGGCATTAATCAGTTGAGAATTACTGAGATATACAACCCACATTTGGGGGGATTATAAATAATGGAACAAATAACAAGCAGTTATGTTCCCTCAGTACTCCATGACTAATCAAGCAGATACAAATAAATGAGAAAAAAGGTTTCAATGCAAGTGAAGAATGATATCATTAGACTAAAAAAAATAAAAACATCAGAGAGATGGCAAAAACATTGGGATTGGCCAATACAACAGTTTGGAACATTCTTAAATAGAAAGAACTAACTGGCAAACTCAGCAACAGCAAAAGCCCTGGAAGACAACTACTGTAAAGTGGATGACCACATAATTCTGTTCATGGTGGAAAAGAACCGTCGAACATCTAGCCAAGTCAAGAACACTCTTGAAGGAGTAGGAGTATCTTTGTCAAAATCTACAGTTAAGAGACAGCTTTATAAAGTAAATACAGTACAGACATGTTACATCAAGGTACAAACCACTTTTTTAATTACTTTTTTTTTTTTTTAAAAGGCCAGATAAGACTTTGCCAGATTCTTTGGACCCATGAAATCAAGATTACCTTGTACCAGAAAGAGGATGCTGGTTCATATTGCAGATGGATAATGACCCAAAACGTACAGTGATATGTGAGTCAAAATGATCGAATTGCTATTCGGAGGTATATTTTCCACTGGCCAAGTAAGTCCACTTATTTCAACTCAATAGAACAGGCTTTTCACTTACTGAAGAGATGAAGACTGAAGGCAGAAAGACACACAAACAAGCAACACCTGAAGGCAGCTGCAGTAAAGGCCTGGCAAAGCATCTCAAGAGAGGAGACACCGCATTTGGTCATGTCAGTGGGTTCCAAACTTCAGGCAGTCATTGAATGCAAAGGATTTTCTTTATCTTAGTATTAAAGGCGATCCTTATGCTTGTAATTTATGAGCGTTTAGCACTTGTGTCATTAATTCAAATCAAAACATTTCTCCAAAGATTAGACGTTCATATATGGTGAAACTCATGTCCACCTTTTACATTGTACAGCTGTGTACATTCAACATGACATTTCAGTAACAAATCTTCCATGTGGCACTACAGGCTACCAAGTTTTTCTTTTATACAGTAGATTATATTTAATTTTTGTTGTTGTTGTTATGCTTGGATTGTTTTATTACATTTAATCATTTCTTCTTCAACATACACAAACTTTCTGATTTAAGATAAGGAAAGATTGTCAACATTTTCTATTAAATAGGAGCTTAAATAATTTCTGGCTGATACTGGTAGCCTCATGTGATAAAATTTACATTTAGTTAGTCTCCCACATACACCGAAGCAACCTTTATTATATTATGTACACCGCACAGGGAACTGTTAAAGATCCCATCGTATAAGCTAAGATTTGAAGGATTACAGACCTACCTCATAGATAAAATAGTACAATACAATTCAGTGAGGGTGTGAAGGAAGGCAGGAACTGCACTGACACGCTCATGCCCTCTAGAGGTTGTAGTGAGAACAACAACAAAAACAATACAATCCTGAACAGACTAATATATACAGTAAATTATTTCCTATGAGTAAACAAGATGTTTGTTTTTTTGGTGATGTTAAAAGGTAAAATCAGTTTTATGAAAATCAGAAATTTATTATGATGACTTTCAGTCTCCTTTATTGTGCACAGATCCACCATGGTTAGTGTTGGTATGACAAACCAACATGGAGAAGGTTTCCTCCTTCTATGCAGTACCTACTTTTTTATTCAGAGTCACCTCAAGCATAAAGTTTAATCGGCTCTTTATAAATAACCATGAACATTATCCCTAGTTATAGTTCTGTAACAGAAAAACATTCAACGACTTGTTAAATATAATGAAACAATATATTGTCTTGGTGTCCTACATTTTATCCATTTAGTTACCCAAAATGTTGTAAAATAACCAGAAAGAAAAAGTTAAAAGTGGTATCACTTTACAGTCATTCTCTTACCAAGCTGAAACTGGAGACTCCTTCCAAACATGCCATATAAATACATACATGCCCCCTTAGCAACAGTGTAATACCCGAACCAGTCATTTGCCTTAAAGACAATTTATCTAAATGAAATTGAGAATTTAATGGTGCTAAAGTATAACCTAGAATAATAAAAACATTTCTTGTATTTCTGAGCCATAAATGTAGATCAAGAAATCAACACTGCTTAATTTGTTTAATTATTATTAGATTTTATTATTAATTAATAATAATAATAATAATAATAATAATAATAATAAAAAAAAACATCTGTACCTTTGTACAAAAAGCAGTGCTACAATGTACACTTCTACAATCAGTGTTGACTGAGACAGCGGCACAGTGGCATTAGTGCATTAAAATTAGTACCATCATCATATTATTGTCAAAATCCAAAATGATCTTGTTTCCCTGCAAACATATCTGCTGAAAAATTGCACGAATTCATCCACATGCTTTAATGCAAATACTCACATTTGCACATAATAAAAATGTCTTTGTTTTTTACATATTAAAGTAAATGTTGGCATTGTGAGTTTGTAACAGTTACAGTCTCTTATTAACTTGAGCGATTAACCTTGTGATCTTTTGAAGAAGCCATTTTCTATTTCATGACATCTACCACAACAGACGTGAATACTTTTTTTCCCCCTGACTTTTTAAAAAAGCCAGACGTACCTGATTTAGTACAGCATCTTTTAAAGGCACACATTGGCTTCATTAGTACTGACCTATATAATCATGTTTTAACAGTAATATTGCGGTTTTATTTCCTGATAGATGTGAGGTAGGCGTTCCAGAACAAGGCGATCAGGTTGGCAAACAGCACCCGATACTGTAGAGACAGAGAGAGAGAGAGAGAGAAACAGAGAGAGAGAGAGACAGAGGGAGAAACAGAAGGACAAGAACTGAATCCTGTTTTGGATTGTTTAACAACATTTATTAGAAAAGCTCCTGCGGCACTGTGTCAATACTGCTGTAGACCTCAGGAACATAATTTACCCAGAATGCACTGTGGTGTTAAATTTCAATTAAAAAGTGTAAATAGGAAGGAACAAGAAACGCTACATCAAATTATCTATGCATAACAAAGAACAGGCAAGTTTTAAGGGGTGTTCAAGTCAAACCAGGACTTCCAATGACAATTCTAAGTGAATGAAGGCAGAAAACCAATTGACATTTACAGAAGACTTCAAGCACAGTACGATGACGAGACTCTGAGCTGCAGTAAAACATCTGAATAGTGCAAACGCTTTAGGAAGGATGTACAGTACGTCTATGAATGACAAAAGGTCTCTCAGAGGTGACGAAGGTGGTTCAGAGGTGGTCAACTAGCAGAAGAGATGCATCTGTCTGTGGGAACTGGGGACTCGGGTGATAGTAATTCCCACATCCCCATTACAGTCCCGATCTCGCGTTAACCATTTCCAACATGTTTGGGCCAATAAAGGAGTTCCTGGGAGGCCGGCTTTTCAGATGTGAAGCAGGCAGGCAAATCATCACTCTGGCATACTGAGAAAATTTTCTACCTTGACGGAACCCAAGCACTAGTGAAATGTTGGGATAAGTGCATTGGTGTAGCAGAGGATTATACAGAGAAATAAAGGGAGTTTTTACTCTCGTAAACTGTGCTCTGGTATTCTGCACAATCAAAAGTCCCTCATAAAAGTTAAAATGTCTTTTCTCACAGCATATAAAAGAATCCGTTCATATCATTATATCAAAGATGCTGAATATCTGAGTGGCTACTACTTTTTGGTTTCAGACTCACCTGCACAGGCACGTAGTTAATGTTGATGAACTGAAATGGCGTCCAGACTTTCCAGTTCATCTTGAGAGCAGGCCAGTATCTTGCCTTTAGCTTATCCTGAAGGTCAGAGTGTGTCTTCCCCTAGAGCGAACAGGCAGAATTCACAGTTAAAACAGCAGGAGGCTATGTAGGGCATGTCTTTAGTCTTGTAAATGCATAAGGGTGTAGCACAATATAGTGTATTAGCACTATTTACTAAAAGGAAATAGAGACATAACTGGATGTGCACTGTGTAACTAAGCTCTAGTATTCTGTGGTGGAACTTTAAGGAACATTTCTGATATTATTGAATTTAGGTCTGTGTGTCAGTGTTTCACACTTCAGTACAGTGGTATAATGTCTAGATCAGGACAGAGTGGAATCCTGATCGGTCTACTTTAACACCTGGGACAAGGTCAGTCTACCTCCAAAGTGTTCATCACAGCAAAGAAGAGGAGGAGGAAAGCAGGGGCGAAGATGAGTCGCTCCAGGAGCAGGCGCTTCAACAAGGAGAACGGGGCCGAGGCTGGAAACAGGAGCTCAAGCAGGTTGTAGAAGTAATGACTAACTGGACCTGTGATAACAAGCCTGAAAACATTCAATCACATAAGTACATTATATACTGAAACGGAATCCAATTTTTTAACGCAGCAGATTTTTTAACTTAAAAACAATCCATTGTAGTACTGAGCGTTCTGGTTTAGGATAAATAAAGAACATGGTTAAAGAGTGCTAATTACTGATGCAATAACCTCAAAACTTAAACGTAGCAAAAGAAGGATTTCTATTTTTTAAATTATGTCCTACCCGTATACAGCGAAGCGGAGGGGACCATAAATGTCCACCTCTTTCCCCGACTGACCTTCTTTCCGCTTTTTTTTAGACTCTAACACTTGAGAAAGCAGGTTTCCCAACGCAGACAGAACAGCACTGAAAAAAAAACACACAACACATGAACCTTTTTCACATTTCATTTAAAGAATAACTTCTTTCATCCTATTAAATAAACCATAAACATTACACTAAACAAGACTTGTATTAAGGGCTTGTATAAAGCTTTTAATGTAGACTTGCTGGTTTTCTTGGTTTTCTTGGTCAAGAGCTTAGCAACAAACAATCTTACTAGTTAGCGTTAGCTACATGGAATCATGTTAGAGATGAAACTTGCACATTTTAGCTTGAGCGCTAATCCCTTACACCCACTAGCTAAGGGTTGCATGTACATTTGGTAAAATATAAAGCATTAATTTTCCTTTTCCACTGTTTAACATTATCCTTAGCACAAACTTAAATACCCTATCTACTAGTTAGCTTCATAATGTGTATCCCCAAATAAAAACAAGCTAGTTCAAAAGCTAGCAAGAGAAAATAAGGTATCTAAATACATATAAGGTATATAAATATGCTTTCCTGCCTCCAAAAAAACTAAACATTAAAAAATTACAATATATTTGTCACGTACACAGCCATACACAGTATAATATGCAGTAAAATGCTTATACAACTGCCTCTAACCTTAAAAGAAGGATTTCTCTGCAAGAAATTAATTGGTCAATTAAATAAATAAAAATGTAAAATAAAAGTCATAAGAATATGAATAAAAAAGTGTGTAAATAAAACTTTTCCTTTATTCAGTAGCTAGCTAAAATATATATTTTATTTATACCCTACATGGGTATTTCATTTTGGTCAGAATTAAGGAGCTAACTTTAAGCTTTTCCCTTTGTTTTCCGGAATCTGAGTATACTCTAGAAGGGCAGTAAAATGAATTCTCATAAACAGGAGAGATGATCTGCCCTTCTGTAGAAATACTCAATACTCTGTTAGTATTAACCCTTTTATCACACTTTTATTTTTTTCAGCAGTCAGTACAGCAGGATGAAGAAACCAATGGTGTTGTTAGTCTTTCGGCTGCTGCCACTGAGGGGTCGCCTCAGCAGATCATCCGTAGATGATCATCCAGCGGATCACAGTGGCTAGTAGTGATGGGAAGTTTGAATCATTTTAGTGACTCGGTTCTTTGAATCTCGTTCATCAAAATGAACAAATCTTTTTTTGAGTCATTTAGTTCTTTTGATCAGAAATAAAATAAAATATTATATTTTCAATAAACAGACCCCCAAGATGTCTACATACACAAATTTTGGCTATAGTTCCAGTAATTAAAATATTACAATGCAGCTAAGGACGTATTATGATAAACAGAATGAGCAGCTCACATCTCATCTTCTGGTCCGAGTCGTTCGTTCTTTTGGATCTATTGCACTGCACAGCGTCTATGTGAGTCACGTGATAATAAGAAACTAACGATTCGGACCAAAGGACTCAATGGTAACTACTCATTTCTGTTTCCTGTACATAACCTACGGAGGTTTTGCGATGATTTGCGCATGCACGCCCAGTAGAAAATGAACGAATTATTCTCTGAGACTACTCGTTCTTCTGAGTCATGTTAAAGACTCGTTCAAAAAGAATTAATTGTTCATAAACGACCCATCACTAGTGGGTAGGGTTTGGGCTTTGGGTGGGACCTGAACCTGGGCCTTCCTCATGACAGCGAGAAACCTACCACTGAGCCCACACTGGATGAAGAAACCAAAAAAAAAAAAAGAAAGAAAGAAAGTGATGCCTATATTTGCCTAATAGTCTTGGTGATAATCAAGATGTTTTTTGGCAAATGTGAGACGAGCCTTTGTGTTCTTTTTCTTCAGCAGTGGCATTCACATTGGAGCTCTCCCCATTGATGCCATTTTTGCCCACATGGCACTGAGGAACACTGACCTTCACTGAGGCAAGTAAGGTCTGCAGTTCTTTAGATTCCGTGTTCCGTGTTCTTTTAGTAGCTCGTGGATGAGTCACTGTTGTGTTCTTGGAGTCATTTTGGTTGGCACTCCTGGGAAAGTTCACCACTGTGTCAAGTTTTCTCCATTTGTGGAGAATGGCTCTCAGCATGGTTTGCTGGAGTCCCAAAGCCCTAGAAATGGATTTGTAACTCTTTCCAAAGTAATACATTTAGTTTCTCTAGTGTTCTTGAATTTCTTCTTTAATCTTAGTTATTATAGCATGCTCCACTTTCTCAGACAGGTTCTATTTAAGTGATTTCTTGATTCAACAGGTCTGGCAGTAATCATGTCTGGGTGTGGCAGAGTAGGTTTTCACTCTGCTCGTCACAAAATATGGCTAATCACAGTTCATTCATGATTTCAAGGGGGGAAATACTTTGTTATATAACCCTAACCCTGGATTTCCATTCTGGATTTCCCTGTATTTACTTGGGTTATCTATGTGTGTTATTCATTTTATTATGATTATTTGTTATTTGTTTGATGATTTGAATCCTTTTAAATGTGACAAATATGCAAAAAGAAAGAAAGAAAGAAAATCAGGAAGGGGCAAATACTTTTTCACAACACTGAAGAGGAGAGCAAACAAACCTGGAGTGCAAAGATCTTTCTGTCACATGCAAACCTGGTAGAAAAGTTAATACATAACATGCTGTTCACATGGATGTTTCAGAGTTTGGATCAGTGCTCTGATGTGTCAGTGTGCATGATTTTTATTAACTTTAGACTGTGATTAGATAATAAACTTACGTGGGCTGGTTCAGTATTAGAGCTGACAGTGAAAGATAAACATTACAGTTAGAAAATAATCATGCAAACTGACCTTGTAACAGATTTAGTGATGATCGGATATTTCTTTAACAAGTGTAAATACTGCTGCAGTAATCTGGTGACGAGAGCCTGGTCTCGGATCAGCACACTGTGTGTGGGCATGACGGTGATTATTGCTTATAACTTCCTTAGTTCACAGTGAGAGTGAGAGTTGCTCACACTTCACTCTGAGCGACCCAACCCGTGTGAACAAGAGGCGGAGCAGGGTTGCCATGTCTGCGTCCCAAAACTCAGCTTTACAGTTGACTGACACAAAGTATCTCCCAGGTGTACTAGAGCAGAGTGGAGACAGTTCTTGTAAATTGTTACTAAATTATATCAAAAGACGAAAACCTGACAACTAGGGATATCAATAAAAATTAGTTCCAACCAAATAATCTGATTAGACAGAAGTGATCCATGAGTGCCGATATAGAGAATAACATCACTGAGATTCAAGATTCAAAGAACTTCATTAATCCCAGAGGGAAATTGCTTTGTCTTGGTTATACAGCTGCTCTGATTAATTTACCGGGAAGGAAAAAAAAGATTAGGAAAAAATTAGATTAGACATGAAAAAATTTAATTAAGAAATATAAATTAAAAGAAAAACAACAATAAATAGAAGTAAAATAGAATAAAATTAAATATAGCACACAATTAAGTTACATATTGCACTAGAAATGTCGTGTAAATGAAAAGAAATATTGCACAAATGTATTGGTACTCAGATATTGCACTTGGAACTTGAGTTGTGGGAACAGTATTGTCATAAAATATGATTAAACAGGAACTACTGACAGTCCCCATCCCGTAGTGAAAACGTTATAGATGTTTAACTATATATGATTCAAAGGTGTTCTAACAATTGTTAACCCCTGATTAAGTGCACTGCTTGGTGTGTGGAACAAGGGATTGTGCTCCATACATAGTGCACTAGCTTTCCGTTTTACACTATGTGGGATTCAACCCTAAACAGTCGGTTAGCTGCAACTATTCTAAAGCGGAATAAGTGGTGATATAAAGAGAAACAGCAGATTTACAGGACTGTCTAGAACCTCCATGGTTTATTCCAACATTTTGGCTACATAGTACCTGCAAACATTGCAAACTACTTTCATCCCTCTTAATTATACTAACTGTCGGTCACCAGCTTTGACATTCACGGTTAGTTAGTTGTGGAAAGGTATGAGTTAGTGATCCAAAATGACTGGTAAGATAAACAAATAAATCATAATCTGAAAATTAAAGGTTGTTTGTGAAACTGTTGTATAAACGCAATATCTTCGAGCTGGATATAAGATCTTACCTGGGATAAGGAGAAAAATAACTTCGCTTTTCAGAAGAAAATTCATCTCGACTTTTCATTTGGAAATCAAGGTATTACAGTCTGAAGGAAGAGTAAAGATTCACAGAATCCCAGTTGCTTGTAGTGTCCAGTGTTTCCACAGTCAGTGATGATTTGGGGTGTCATGTCATCTGCTAGTGTTGGTCCACTGTTTACAAGCTTTTCCAGTAGGACTTGGTACCTGCCACAGTGCGAACTTCCACTAATTTGTTTTCTGACTATGATATTACTGTGCTTGATTGGACCTGAACCTCATAGACAATCTGTGGGCTATTGTCAAGAACATTGACGCAGCAACACATTTTGCGAAATATTCAAATACTCTTTTAATATATCTTTAAAAAAATAATAAATAAAAAAAAATCCACATTTTTTGGGACAGCACAGGCTTCATGCCGAACACCGTCCTTGATGAAACCCTCTTTCATCTGGACTTGGGACACTAGGAGTATAATATAAAAATGTAAAAATATCTTAAGTACTTTAATACTTTTACTGACTAAAACCAGGATGTCAACCATCTCGATATCTGATATGCTGAGCATGGTCTACTGTCAATTATGCTGATACTCAATTAGCATAACTGATACCCAACTACAATGTGGTATCTAAGGTTTTTTTTTTTCTCTCTTCACGCACTGTCCACACTGCTTTATACTGTATACAGGAGACTATCCAATCCCAGGAGATTTAGGGCACAAGACAGGGTACACCCTGTACGGTTTGCCAATCCATCGCAGAGCACACACACACACACACACAGTACGGTCAACTGGCAGACGCTTTTATGCAGAGCGACTTACATTCGACACAGCGACTTGTTAACATTCAATTTTTTTAATGACACTTTCTTTCTGTTTTACTTTATTTTATCTTAATTTAATTGATTTAATGATTCCAAAAAAGACTTAAATATTCAAACTTAATTAATACAATTAATGTAACCACCAAACAGAAATACAAACTCTAGTTAATAGTTGTAAAAATTCGTGGATAAAAAAGGATTTGGCAACAACTAACAGACGGAATCGCGTGGTGGGCGTGGTTAATAAGTTGTTCCTGGTTATTAGCTATGATCTGATTGGTCTAGTTGTCTGGTCAGGACGGGTACTACTTCCGGTAATAATAAAATATGTCTGAAGGACATTCTGCTTCTGTTCTTTTGGAGAAAATAATTACATCCCACACTTTTTAAATGTAAATTTGCATTTGAATTTTTTTTGTCCTGATTAAGCTCTACAATAAAATCGGTTACTATGGAAACAGTTACCGAACACAACCCATGCGGTCCTGTTTTGTTGACCGAGGCAGTATCCTATAGGCTGTGCTTCGTCAAATCCGTCAGTTTGGCCGCCATGTTGGGAAGGGCAGCTTTCCTACCCGAGCTCACTCAATTAATTTACTTAGCTAAAAAATATTAAATAACGGCAATTAGCTGTATTATAATTTAGGAACATCAAAGTTTCATCCAAATTATTTCTTACAGTTATAGTTTTATTTGTGTTTTGGAGCAACGAGTCACTTTTTAGAATTTAAACAACGTATTGCTTTTACGTGACCTGTAACTGCCTGTATAGATGTATTAAAAATTAAGGGAACAGTCCCAGTTTGACTTGTTCAAGTCAAACCGAGACTGAGCAGTCCTTTAAAAAAAAAAATCTGAGCAGTTTATTCATAAGTAGTTATGAATTGTATAGATTTTTATAAAACATGATTTAGTTTATTTGAAGGTAGAAAACAATTTAATAAAATTTTAATCCATTAAAATTAATATGTAAATAAATATGAATGAAGCTGTTTGAGGTGAAGGAATCGACTGTGGATTCAAATAATCTGACTCACAAAACCAGAGAGACTTTAAAGTTGCATACATTTTATTTAACATCACTTATAAATCAACTAAACATTTCAAAAACCTTAGTCATACACAGGGTAGGAAGTTAGCATAAAAATACCATCTCAGTGCAAACGATTTAGCATATGATTAGCATATTTGGAACAATACTCCAGGTGGGCACAGCTGGCGCGACTGAGTCGTTTCCACCTGAACTGGTTCAAACATTTGGCCTTTGTCCCCCCCTTCTAAAGATCTAAAATGTGTAATAATCAGCGCTAATTCAGCCGCCATGGCTTCTTGTCGAATTAAAGGTGCATCTTGACTGGAAGACACCAACACGGTGGAGACAAACGCAAGTCTCTCAAGAGTTCAGCTATGTAACGGGACAAAAAGTGTGACTAAAAAAACAACTGAGAAATAGTTAAACAAGGAATTGATTATTAATTATAAAAATCAACATTTGAGATCCAGTATAACATTCACACATGAAAAGATTCAGCAGCAGCTATTAATCATAGGCTCCATTTCCCCAAATACACTGGTTCCATCCAACTTCCGCAAGCGTTCCTGTTCCTCTGGAAAAACCCACTTCCAACCAGAACCCATGTAGAAATGTATACTTGTTACCCGTTCAACCCATGAGGATTACAACTATTTTTAAATAAGAGTCTAACGCAAAATTTTAAGCGTTCTCCTGCCTGCGTTTCGTATCGAGGTACGACACTTTCTTCAAAGAAAGACTGGCAGATGTCCAGGGACACATGATGCACTTTAAAAAAAAACAAGTGGTTGAAACCTGGACCATTTGATTATCCAAAGAACTTATTTTTGAATGCACTAGCTTTAAAAGACACCACAGTGGAAATGCCAGAATCACGCATCCTGCTTTAAAAGAAGCGCTCTGTATTAATATTTCAGTTCCGGTTGTTGATCATCACTTTTTCTTTGAGGTACTTCATATTAAAAGCTCCAATAATGAATAAAGTGTGAAAAAAATTAAACATTTAAGCAGTCAGGGAAACAAGTTTATCCAGCGTGTGCAACGCGCCCCCCCACCCAAAAAAAAAATTCTTAAAAAATCATGCAGATTCAGGTGAAGGTCTTCGGTTCACGGGCAAAAGTGTGACCTCAGTGGCACTGTTTCTTATCCCAGATCATCAGGTTTCAGAAAGAAGGATTTGTGTTACATGATGCAGAAAAACAACCAACATTAGAGTGGAAACGTCGATGTCGTTGAGCCACGAGGAAGTCTATAGTAATCGCTCGTTACAACCGTGCTGAGCAGAAATGCATCTCAGGACGTTAAGGTTGACACGTGGAAGGGCACATCAGGTTTCACCAGTCAGTGAAGAACAGGAATTTATAAAGACTGAAATCGGACGGTGGAAGATCGCTGTGTGTTATGTATGAGGTAACACACACTCGTCTCGCCCCGACAACCGTGTTAACATCAGTGATCATGTTTTTTCTCGTTGTTTCATGATTCTGGTGTTTGATGTGGCATTAACACGCGTCTGCATGACTGAGCAGAGAGCGTCGTCTTTCACCATAGGAAGAACCGTCTTCATACTCGAAAGGTTGCGTGAAGATTGTCACGTCCCGGACGTGTCTTCGTCTGGAATCCGTGGCTTTTTGTAAACCTGACTTGATCCAGCATAGACGCTGAGTGTCAATTTAACATTAGCACTAACCCTCGTCTCTGGTGTCCCGGGTCACTTGCGTACTCGCTCGTAGAACAGCAGGTACGCGCTGGACGAGAGCACTTCCTGCAGGCTGGCCTTGCGCACCGACTCGTCTGAAACCCAGAGCCACTGCAGGCTGAAGGACGCCGGGCCGCGGCGGTAAGTGACGAAGTGACCCGAGTGCGTGTCGCCGTGGTGCACGAGCACCGCCGTCAGCCGGAACAGGTACTCCGCCGAGCTGGAGGAACATCACAGAAACAAGGTGACGCTGATATGAATTTCCAGAAAGTACGAGCAGGTATTTTTTTTATTTTTAAATTGCGTGAAGGTTTGTTATACCTGAAGTCATGCACGAGGTCGAGCTGAGGCCCGAGTGCTCCCGGACGGAGGAATGCAGAGGAGACGCTGCCGTTCGACAACGGCTTGTTGTTGTTATGATGCTCTGGGTCTAACCATAAAAACCAACACAGGTGCTTCAATTGAACACTTCAATTCCTCTCTCACACACATTTTACATATATATATATATATTAGTGATGCGCGAGTCGTCTTTTAACCCGCGGGTCGGGTTGGGGCGGGTAAAGAAATTGTCGCTTTATTTTCGGGGCGGGTCATTAAAAACAAAATTAAATAAAAAAATCCATGTATGTTG
>JAQMYL010000014.1:6134949-6145700 GCA_030014365.1 Clarias pachynema | reverse complement strand
TCAATGAATCTGTCGTACCTGAACGTCGTGGCTCCCCCCGCATTCCATACTGCAGTGGCCCAGTCCATCGCCCTGCCTGTGAGTTGTTGAGTCACGAAGCAGATTTTTTGGAGTTCGTTCATATTTGGGAAATCTGCAAGATATAATTCACACGCAAGAAGGAAGCGCTTGCACCCCTCAGGGTTTTCCGCGTATCTCTCAGGCGGTGCGGGGCGGGGTGGTGCGGGGCCGGTGGCGCTGCTCGGAGAGGTCGGGGGGGCTCGAGCGGTGACCAGCTGGCTCACGCTGCATGCGAGGTCATATACAGACCGCGCCAGACTCTCGATCTCTCGCTGCTGTCCGCGGAGATAATCGCGCAGGTTGTCTTGCTCGTCTGGTAGCGGGACACCTGCTGCGTCCATGGAGGTCCGTGCATCTGTCATGATCTGGTAGAGAGAAGGCGGAAGCAAAACTGCAGGTGAAGATCACAACTCTTTATTTTATGCTCTCAAAAGAAATACTTGACTCCAAAACAAGGAGGTGCATACGTGAAAGTCCACAACACACACTAGTACTGTTTCAGGTCGGGTCTGCAGGCGGGAAATACTCGAAAGGGAAAACAAAGAACCTAGAAACTTGAAGAGCGAGAGATAATTTCTTTTTAACGGGAGTTATTCGTTGCCAACTCCTCCATGTGAAACACAAACTTGTCGTTTCCTGCACGTACAGGCCCGGTCCCTGCAGACACCGCCTTATTCCTGTAGAGCAAAGACACAATAGACATAAGTCACAAGCATAACAATGAGACACCAAACAAACAGTGCACGGACAGGGACCTACGGGTTCGACTGGGTTAAATACTGACACACAGGGGAGAGACGGGTGCAACCACTTAGACATTCCCGGGGGACATTTTGACGTTGACACACTAGAGGGAGATAAGACTGCGGCTCAGTAATCCGGAGAACCAGATCTTATTCCCCGGGACCGTGGTGGCACAGGTGTGACAATTACAGAATTATTACATTAAAATTACTTCAAATCCAAAGGATTAAAATAAAAAAAATAATTAAAATAATATTTAAAATAAATATAATTACTGATTTCATTTAATTTAATGAAGTTACATTTCATTTAATTAAATTTTTTTTTTACAAAAACGATTGAAAAGAAATTAATTTAAGACCAGCAGACTTTACATTGTCTGAGCCAAAGCTTACATGTAAGTTTTACATTTATGAGGAGCATTTGAGTCAAACTGTTATGAATTGTTATGAAATATTTTGTGAATGAAGGCAAAAAAAACAATTGACATTTACAGAAAAAAAAAATTACAATACAATCCTGTCTGAGGTGCCTCAAAGTCCACTCCAGTCATTCCCATGACAATTTAGCTCCCGGTAATAAAACTACCTGGTTTGATCATCAAAGGTTTCTATTTTTGCAGGATAATGCATACTGCCCACTGCACTACTTGCTCATTAGAGGTCAGTGTTTCAGCAGTGACAGTGACATGAAGCAGGCAGTCATGACTCAGGTGTAATGAGCAAACTTTCTACCAAGCACTAGTGAAACTGGGATAAGTGCATTAGTGTAACAGGGGACTATATAGAGAAGTAAATAGATGTTCTACTCTAATAACTGTGTTCTGTTATTCTGCAAAATCAAAAGTCCTGGTTTGACTTGAACACGCCCAGTGCACGCCTTGTAATTACATCCAATGCAAGTAAAAAAGGAAAAAATATAAGATGTTCTTGTGTAGCCTTTTGCATATTGACAATATGGCTATTTTACAAGCAAAATTAAATCAAATAACTTAATTATATATTTTATGCGTTTAACATAAGTTACAGCTTAAAGAACTGACACTGGAGTCTCCTTCCATAAATATCAATTTATGGAAAACATTATCTATCCACACCAATCTAATCTGTCTAATCAGATTAAGTAAGTCAGCTATAAATTAAACGCTATATATTGTGTAGTGGTGTGAGAGGGTTAATTTTGACAGGTCTAAAGAAAATGATGTGTAAATCAGGAGAAATTATCATTTGTGGTCATAATAAAACAGAAAAAAGTAAATCTTTTTATAATGCCCAGGATTGTTATGACATTCTTCTGACAATTTGTGCTGATATAACACTCATAGTGTATAGCATTTCTATAACAGGGCATCGTCATCAGAGTAGCATGTACTATAATGCGCATTATCAGTATCTAATACAGTATCAGATGGGTTTCCTTTTAGAAAGTGAAGTAAAAACCTATTGTCCTACTTTATGTATATGGGTGAAATGCCTTGATCAACTCATCTAGTAATATAGCATATGCTCTTTTCCCCATTTTGTTATTTATTCCCTCTATCACCAGGATGAAACACTTTCTATCATTGTGAGTGTTGTTCGAGCTCTCAACTCGCTGTGTCATTTAGTTAAAGAGACATCTGGGAATGCGCGGGTGAAGCCGTATGAGGCCCAGGGGATGGAGAAAATTTGAAACGCATCAAATCCTGTGAACTCTGGAGAGCCCAAAGATAAAAACCAGAGCACATATTGACATTTTGGCGCAGTGAAAACCTACTCTGGTAAATTAGCAAAGGACTGCCAGACTCAGTAAAGAGGTGATTAAAAGCTGTATCAGTTCTCATCGGAGTATTTAACACGAATCTTGGTAACGAGCGCGCACACACATACAAATTCATGAATGCACAGTCGGCTAAGTAATAATAAAAAGGGCTTTTCTTTAAATGAAGAAAGTTTATATTGTGGTCTTGAAGTCAGCCATGTCGTTTAGGTCTACACAGAAAAATTATTTTGTGCTATAAATATAATTTTTATAGAACTTGTAGTCCACCATTTGAGTCACCTTGAAGATATCTTGAATATTAGTTTTTTCTGCTGTTTGTTATCTAGCTTGTCAGTTTAGGAATACATTTTTACCAAACACTTACCAGCTAACAGTTGGGATAAACTAAACAATAACTAATCCCAATTATTAACAGCCTGCCCCAAGGTGTTTTATTCCTCTTATTTGCCAGCAATATATATATATCAGCTATAACAGGTTTTGGTTCTCCTTGTCCAAGTAAAACAGCTCTGGCCACACAGGGCCTTTCGGGGTGTGCTGTGTTGTCTGGCACAAAGATGTTGGCAGCAGATCCTTTTGGGTGCTGTGGGTTGCAGGATGGGGTTCCATAGATCAGACTTGATAGTCTGGAGCATCCCATGGATGCTCAATTGGATTGAGATCTAGGGAATTTGGAGGTCAGGTTGGGCTCTTTGCCTGCTGAGCCCTGTGTGTGACAGGCTGTGGTGCACTGGGTGTACTGGTGCCTTTCTATCATGTCAGTGTTTGTGCTACATTGGCTTTTCTGTCGGATCGGACAGGGATTTGGTCCCCACCATCATAAATAAACCTTGGGTGTCCATATGATCCTGTCACCAGTTTACTGGTATTTAATTGATAATCAATGTTAATGTGTTAATGTTATTTGGTGTTAATGTTATGGCTGATTGGTGTAAATGCCACGTTCTGAAACTGTATGAAAGAATGAAAGAAGTCAGAAATGCTTGAAAGTAAGAAGATTTTAGTGTTTTATTTCTGTCTTTAACTGACCCTTTTCCTGAAACAGACTGCTTTAAATTATTGAGAACGCACATTTAGTTTAAAGACTTAAATTTGGCTTGAAATCCTCCAAATTTCTGACTTATACATTACAGAAAGCATCAAGATACAGCCATTCCATCAGCATCACCAGTATATCAGCACATAAAACTCTATTCAGTCCTTTTAAGAATTGCTATATGTTATACACCAATGATGGGAGGCCTTTATTCCCAAAATGCGACGGTGCAAGCCTCAATACGTCACCCTCCTCTCAATAAGCTAATCGTTCTAATGTGTGAAAATGGATTTCAGCCATCCTCCCCTCTTTTCCCATCCCTCATTCTCATTTTTCCCCGTTTCTGTCCTCCTTCTCGGAGTGATTCATGGCCTCGTTATTGATAAGCCTCTATTGATTTTCTAATGCAGTAAAAGCGTTCGGTTTATGCCCACTCCCTCAGTGTGTGTTTCCTGAATTGAATGCGTCTCATGAACCCAGTGAGCAATAACAATTCAGTTGTAGATTCTTTGACTTTGGAAAATGTGTTTCATCATTAGTTTAGGAAGCATTTTTATATATATAAAAAAAAAATCTATGGTTAAATCAAACTGATGCAATAGAACAAAATCACAGTTCATTAAAATATAATGAGGGATGTGCATCATTAAAAAGGTATCACATTGTGATTATTAGCGTACATAATGATTGGAATAGGCTTTGTACTATATTAAAAATATTCACTGAAAATTATCAGTAGATGATTAATAAATTGTACGTTTAGAAAGAAATAAAACAGTGATATTAAAAACATAACAGGGCATTAAATACTTAATATAAAAACTGAGTATACATTTGCATTAAAAAAAATACCTCAATAGATAAAACTTAAACTAGTTTACTAATGAAGCTTTGAATTTGCCGAAGACAGTGAGAAAGCTCGAGCACAAACTATTAACACCCAGGCTGCTGTGTGTGTTTAGAACCTCCCTGCAAATTTTGCTCGTAAGTGTGCATTCCTTAAGACGAAAAACTGTTCCAAGAAAAATTGTATGTGTCTAGAGTTGCTCTAAATTTTACTAAAATTGTGAAAAAATTATCTTAGCAATAGAAATTGATCTTGATTTTTAAAAAAAATATTTCTTGTTAAGAGTTGATGATAATTTAATATAAAATTGTCTTTAAAGTATTACTAGAAGTTGAACTAGAATTACAAAAATAATTACGAAAATGACTAAAAATAGAAAAGCAGTGCCAGAAATAAGGAAATAATGTCCCGAAATTTACAGATTTTAAACTTAAAGTGGTTTTTGATGCATTTTTTGATGCAATTTGTGCTTTCTTAAAACGATCTTATCTTCAATAAGAAAAAGCATTTTCTCATAGAACAAGAAAATATCAGCAATAAAAATAGTCAGAAAGGTCAAAAGATGTCTAGAAATTATCCAGTCAGCTCATTATTTGGTGATGCATAGAATCATGCAGATGCAGGTTCAAGAGCTTTCATGTTTATGTTCATGACAAAAAATAAAATAAAATAAAATAAAATAAAATAATTAATTAATAATTTTTATTTAAAATTCTGCTGAGCAGTCACTATTGTTTAAATAGAATGGTGCAAAAAAACAAAAAACATCCACAGAGCAACAGGTCTGTATGCAGAAATGGCTACGGCAATTTAAATATCACTCTTTACAGCTAATGTGAGCAAAAAGGCACCTCAGAATGCACAACAGTTGGCACAGGCTCACCAATTTTGAAATATTTAAAGATGTTGAGGTATTGGACAAGAGACTTGTAGAATCAACACCATTCTGACTTTTTGCATTACACTAGCAGCCTTAAAAATAATTCCACTTTTAGGTTAATTAGACAATACAGCAGCATGCCATGTTATAAAGATGTCCTAAAGATGTCCTCATTTATTATCTCTGGTTATGTGGTTAAATTATCTGTTACTACAGAACAATGAAATTTTAGAGCGAGTGCATTCACATAAGGTGCAAAAGTCTTGAGTCCTCCTCGTTTATATATTTATCGATTTTGCTTCCAAAAAGCCAGAGTTTGTTGTATGTTTAATGTAGGCTTGAGGAATAGTTCTACTGGTTTCCTGAAGGACTTTCTTGGCTCTTACTTTTGGCATGATTTTTGTTTCACCTTTTCAGTCCAGTCCCTGTATCTTAGCAGTTTCAGTGATGAATATTTTAATTTGATAAGCTTACATTGAGTAATTTGAACTTAAGACATGAACCAGTGAGAAACAGGTGCAGATGATTTTTTTGTTCCAGAAAAACACAAAAAAGCTAAATCAGGAAGGACATTCTCAACATTATCCGAACTGAACAACTCAGCCTGATTGATTTTTGGGTTGGTTCAGAGAAGGCTGTTTACACTTTGTACTTGGGAAAATAATTTTTCATGCTGGATGATGTTTTGTTAATCAGTTTGGCCAAAAATGCTGAATTTATATCACTAATGCTTCCACTTACAAATGGCAATGTCAGAGCACAATGTACTCCTTGAGCATATTTTGTTCAATGTGTCTATCAAGGTTAAGGAAATTTTATACTCAAACACATTTCTAAAGGTACGAGGAGTGTTCAAGTCAAACCAGGACTTTTTGTTTATGCAAAATAACACAACACAGTTATGAGAGTAAACAATCCTTTTATACTGTATCTCTATGTAAAGCCCTGCACTTATCCCAGTGTTTCACTAATGCTTGCATACCATCAAGCTAGAAAGTTTTCTTAGTATGCTGGAGCCATGATCAGACTGCTTGCCTACACGTCTGATAATGCTGCCCTCCCAGGAACTCCTTTAAACATGTGGAAATGACTTGCATCGAGGTCATCCCCTGTACAGCCCTGACCTCGATGCAAGCTATTGCATACGCAGCAACTCCCAGCTGGGTTTCTGGTGTTTGTCAATGATTGTGTGTACAGTTCCCCTTAAACAGATGCGTCTCTTCTACAAGTTGGCGACAAGTTATCCATTGGGATACTTGGATCATCAGGATCATCATTCATGGACGTACGGCATTCTTTAAAATGTTTGCACCATTCAAATGTTTTACTGAGGCTCAGAGTCTCATCATTGTGTTATGATTGGAGTCTTTTGTAAATTTCAATCAATTTTTACGCCTTTATTCACAAGGAATTTCATCACACGTCCCAGTTTGACTTGAACGCCCTTTATATGAATGTTTCAAGAGATGGTACAGGAAAGACGAGGGTTGGAATAGACAACAAAATCAGTAATACATTGAATTACCTTGGTGTCAATGGGCAGTAAAAAAACTAAATCTGTAAAAGCTGTCATGAAAGAATAATGTCAGAAATGAGCACCATTTTGACCTCCCTCTCTTTATTGCACCTTCTCTGTTTAACTGCATTCTTCTCACCTCCTCTGTCCAAACACGGCGGCTCACGCGGGCCTGCTAGTGGCCGACTATTCATCACACTCCCTCTAAGTACACACTAAGGTGTCTGAGAGATTGCAGGACTAAAGGAGTCATTCCACTCTCTTTGCCTCATTCATTTTCACCACAGAGTTTGATTTAAGCATTTAAATCTCATTCCCTTCAATAAATTCTATCGCTATGTCGTCTGATCTAATTGCAGATGAAGTAATCTACAGACATCTAAAAATGATCACATACTATATAATAACATCTAATGTTAAAAATATCCATCTCCTTAATCTCTGATCTAGTGACATTATTGTTTGCAATACTGCAATTGTAGCACAGTCTAATCCAACTATTAAACTATGTCCAGCGTCAGCACACTCAATCTAGGGATTGCTTTTTTTTTTTTCTTTTTTTTTAAAAGTTTAATCCCAATACTTCTAATACTGTATACATATAACACAGTCTCATTCAGACATTAATAGCGTTTTTTTCAACAATTTAATTGTAAAGTATTCTTTTGCCACTATTTTACGAAGGGCATTTAAGTCAATCTGGCACTTGTGATAAAATTTTTCACGAGCGAAGCGATAAAACTGATTGACATTTACAGAAGACTTCAAGCACAGTACAGTGATGAGACTCTTGAGATTAGCTTTAATTTTAAAAAAATGCTGTATCTCTGTGAATGATGATTACAAACAGTGGAATGCCTGATCCTTGAATAAGGACAGTTAACTTGTTGCCAACTTACGGAAGAGGCACATCTGTCTGTGGGAACTGTTTACACAATCATTCACCAACAACAATTGTACATAACAGGAACTCGACTGGGAGTTATTGCCACATCCCCAGTACAGTCCTGATCTCATTCCAAGCCATTTCCACGTTTCTGCCATGTGCATTAGTGTAGCTGAGGATTATATAGAGAAATAAAGAGAGTTTTTGCTTTGATAAATGTGTATTTTTATTCTGTACAATCAAAAGTCCTGGTTTGACTTGAACACCTCTTGTGTTTCCAATGATTCCAACATTTAAGTTGAATCTCTAAACCAATCTAACCATTGTCTAATATAATTACTTCATGCTATCTCATTTATCTTTACATTTAGTCATTTGGCAGATGCTCCTATCAAGAGCAACTTACAAAAGTGCTTATGTTTCCACCATTGGATAGATCCTTACACTGGTTTACTAGGTTACTAACTAAATAGCACCAGTCAACCACCATTGGGAAGTTCCCATTCTTTATTGGGATAGGTTCTGTATCCACTGGTTCTGAACCTGACCATGATATAGTACTTATTGAAAGTCAGAGTCCCACAGTGCACAGTTTACCTTTGACAATACTACTCTTAATATATTTCATTTACAGTAAGTAGGGCATGTGGGTGGGGGGAATTTACCACCGGGTGATGATGCCACTGAAATCAGACGTACAGTCCAGAATGCCATTCCCCACACTCTTGCCTGGGACCAATTTCATTCCGTTCCATTTGAAGTGACATGAAAAGCACCCTGGGTTTTCCCTCACCCATATGCCAGAAAAAGACCAGCTTGTTATTAGCGGACTGTTGGGGATTGGCACAGCTGCCCCATGTGTGCGTGTGTGTGTGTGTGTGTGTGCGCGCATGTTTCTCTCAACGCCGGTGGTACTCCAGAGCGCTGCTGAGTGACATAAAGTTGTTACAAAAAGGCGGGGTGTGAAATGGCTGAGATGTTTTTTGGTAAAACTTATGGAGACAGAGTTGCTCTGGCATGTGGAAGTGGACAAAACTTTTACATTAGAAGGAATTATTTCCGCAGCTTTGTAACACAAATCCACTGCTTTTAATATAAAAATGTTCCGAATAGTGAATGCATGGTTTGGACTAGTGTTAGTAAGTAAAACTGACAAGATCTTGTTTTATATAAAATTTAAATGGACCCGAATGGTATTGCTTTTACGTGGAATAAAAATAATTACACCCAAGGGCCCATAACAGCATGGCTGGGATATAAAAAATAAATAAAATAAAAAAAGAAAGTTAAGCACAGGTCCCTAAGGGAAATCTAAGTTAATCCAAATTCCGGCACTGTTCTATTCCCCCGCCTCATTCTTATTTGTGACAGCAGTGGTGGCCTTGAATGCAAGTCCCTAAGCATGGTTTGACTGGCATACTGAGCCAGGCATTAGACATTGCATGGTGTAATAAAAAAAGTATAACACCAGTCTCCTGTGAAATAGGTTTTGCGCCTACAGACTAGAGACATGTGTATGCTTATTTAAATGCATGGATAGATTATCTTCAAAGTTTTTTTCACATAATTTTAGGACAAATCCTTCATAGGTTGAATGGTAACATCATCAGAATGTAAATATATTATGTATATCTCTGTATATCTGATTTATAAAATTGTTGATGATTCTGAAGCGGGAAATTTGTTGAGGAAAATCTCACTTTAAAGCTTTGCACTCATAATAAGAATTCCATTCCGATTTTGCAAGGATGAAATGAATACGAAAGAACCAGATACTTATCTGAGCCTTTTCAGTGTTGATTAATAATATGTGTGGATATATGTGGAAAATATGCAACATGATGAAACATAGTGCTCTGTGAGGCGTTGCCATTTAAACCCAATGCCAAACTCAACTGTAATAAAAAGCTGTAACTCAGTATATCACCTAATCCTAATTAACATCATAGAACGGTATGACTCCTGCCCTCATGCAATAAAAACAGTTCTTGGCACAATCATTCTTCCACTCACTCGTGCTGATCTCAGACCTGTGACACTATTAAATGTCAGAGAATTTAAAGCCCCTAACAGTTTCTCAGTGCTGGTCACAGATCAGCGTCAGTAGGTGGTGGCGGCTAACAATTATTTTATTCAACCACAGATAAACCACAGAGGCCACGAAGTCGCAAGGTGATGTGTTAAATGAGAACAATGGTTGTGGATGTGGACAGGGAGGAGCTGGATCCAAACGTAGTAAGTAAACAGGAAGATTTTGTTCATGAGATTTTGAGAGTAAAACCCTGAAAATCTGCTGGGAATTAAATCCCACAGCTTTGAATTTGATTACTTCATATCTAACATCCTTACTTGTACATTTGTTACTTTTTACTTTTCTTACATCTATTTCCAAAATCATGTAATACGCAAATATGTAAATGATTATCTAGCAACCGCTGTGTAAACATTTTATAAACTAACTAATATAAGCAAAAAAACATTTTCTCCTGTATGAAATGACAGCATGTGTGGCCAGGCATATTTTTTACAAATGTTAGGGGCCGGCTTAACACACTTGAAAGAAAATATTATCTGCACAGATGCCCATGCTGGTGGCTAGTGTCGCTGTGATTGATATGGGAGAGCAAGTATTCCACCGCTCCCTCTGTGGGAACAAGGCCAATTTTGCTCACTAGTAGTTCCAGCCACAGATGGATGTGGCATCATTGGGATTCGAACCTGAATATTTTAATTTAAATATGAATAATATTCCAATCTTACTTTCCCAGTTGACTGATAAAATCCTGAGAAATGCATATTTTTTCTGAATTCATTATGCATTTGTGGTCTTAATTAATAAAAAAAATTCCAGAAAGAGAGAAAAAACCTTTTACAGATTGTTTTTTTAAACTTAACCTGATTGAGCCATCTCTACCATCTGGTTGAGGTATTTAAAAAAATCCACTAAATGATATTATCTTTTAAAAATATGTATACCTTATTAATTGCTCCATCGTACCATAAAAATAAAATGGATCGAAT
>JAQMYL010000014.1:6117428-6132480 GCA_030014365.1 Clarias pachynema | reverse complement strand
CCCATAATGTATTTTTCTTACAAACATTTAGAAGCTTTTAACATTTATAACTCTATATTCATGCCTCAGATTCAGATTGATCCTGAAACCATTAAAATGTAATTTTCTTTAACATACAGTCAATGGTAAAAGTGCACAGCGAAACCTACAGTACATGTTGATTAGTCCAAAAAAGTCCGATCAGGCACTTCAGAGTAATGCGAAAATCACGTCACAGACTCGGAAAATCTGTTAAGTGTTAATGATGCAATATAGAACCTATACGTTACAGTATACATATACCCATCAATATCTGTTATCTGTGTGCACCATAAAAAACAGTATGCACAAGTTGTTAAGTTCACCCAGATTACTTTTTTTTAAAATAAAAATAAGAAGATGCAATATGAAACTTTGAACTTTAACAATTATCAATTTAACAATTAAATTCATATAAATTGAAAGCGAAAGTTTTCTACATTGTTGCATCTTTGATAATTCCTCAATATTTGTTGTGATACAATATGGGTTTAACGTACATGACACTAGAGGTTGGATCTCGAGGTTTGAAAGGTTTCTTAATATTATTATTATTCAATTTGTAAATACATCTCTAAGACTCACGGGAATCCCTATAGCTCACGATTTCGTGATCTCCAAAATCCTTACAACTCAGTAGTTACATTTTCTATATATTTAAGTTTAATTTACATAGCTTGTTGATAATTAATAAATACGAATGTCAATTTTTATGTATGACTTTTGTTAAAAGTTGTCCATAACTATTAAACATACAATATGGCATCTGTACCTTATACAATATACTGTACATTACAAACACATCTATATATAGTTGAATACAGTACATGTTATTGTTGCATCTTTGATAATTGCGGATTGTCTAGTGAAATTATACCCTAAATTATTAATTTGCTTATTCAAATCATTAAAAGATGTTTTTCTAAAATAATAAAGATGCAACATGCTACAAGTATGTTATTAAACATGTCTCAGAGTAACACAGCTCTGAACATCTGTAACTCATTAATATATTTAAAAACTGAGCTTATGTTCGCATGTTACCCATCTTGTAATTTAAATTTCCACTCATATATATGAGTCTCATAATATGTTTCATATTATTCCTCAGTATTAACGATGCAGTACCTATAACTTCCAGGCATGTAAACATATTTTTCTAAGTAACGCTGCTGAGAATCCTCTCTAAAGGCTATAAAACATAGTTAGCAACTGTGCAAATTACATTTCTACACAAGCTATGGGTCTCATATTGCATCTTTAATAAATACTGAAGAACACAATGCGTAAATCCGAATTTCCAGACAGTAAGTCGATATATATTGTTTTTGCTTTCCACCTTCATTTTGTGTAAAACTTAGACAGAACCTGCCTCTATCAGAGTTACGTAGGTTGTAGATTTACTCACAATTTGGTGATAAAAGTTGTTGTTATTCAATCTTCTGCTCATAAATAGACTCACCGCTCTCAGACTAACACAGCTGTGTTTTCTTCGTTTCCCCTCGGCGTCGATGAGGCGTATGTTTCCTCCATTGCGTGTGCGCTGCAGCGGTTTGGACCGGAGAGCGAGCTACGTGCTGCTGATGGACATGGTGTTGTCGGACAGCTGCAGGTACAAGTTTCATCACTCACGCTGGACGGTGGCAGGAAAAGCCGACCCGGAGCTGCCCAAGCGCATGTACGTTCACCCGGACAGCCCGGCCTCTGGGGATCACTGGATGTCCCGGGTGGTGACGTTTCACAAGCTGAAGCTGACCAACAACATCTCCGACAAACACGGCTTCGTGAGTAATAATAAGAGCTCGGATAATAAGAGCTGAATTCTCCAGTTTCCTCTGATCTCTGACACAGTGACAAAATCAATTTGAATCAAAAGTGACTCAAAGCCGTCTTTAGAGCTATAACACACACATTCTGTTCTTACTTTTATTAACCCCACGGTTAGATTTCCTCTCCTCTCAGGGAAGCAAGTCACTTCGTTATATGTTGTGTCTGTAATGACTACATGATGTTTTGTCTATAATATATATATATTTTTAAAAGATATTTTGAACATGTAGCAGTTGTTACAGTGTTATGTCTGAATTTTATTCCACTCTGTGTTTATTATGACTACACCTCGTGTTTGAGGTTCAATCAGCCTGGCATGCCAATGAAAGTGATCCGGAAAGGTGTTTTTTTTTTTCAATTCAGTAAATTCTAGATTTCCAAATGTTAAGCCAGTTAAGCCAGATAAATGAAATTTAATGCGTTTAAAATGATATAGATTTTAACAAGGCCATTTCTAAAAATTTAGGTAAATTGCAAAAACAAGTGCGATGTAATTGTTTGCCTTCGACAAATTTCTGGTGAACTGATATCTTGCTTGTCATAGACTGTTGTCACGTTAAAGCATGATGTACCAGATGGGCGATGAGTGCAATAGTTTGTACACCCTTAAGACAAAACTTTCACTTGTCACAATTAACAGAAATGGTATTTGTGCAATACATTATATAATCTTATATACAGTAGATAGATAATATATTACTTCAGTTGATACCATCCCTTCTGAATCTAATACCCTATAATACCACCCTAAGACATTATAACTGCAATTACTTTTTTAAAATCCAGGATTCAGTCGCGCAAACTTTTGTTTATACAATATTTTATTGCTATATTTTAGCTTGCTTAAATATATAAAAAAATATTCAACATATGATTTCATATTCAATACATTATTGATATAAAAATGTAAAGTAAGACAATTTTACCTACATATTTACATGCATTTATTTATTTTTCAATTCTTTTTGTTTTACAACAAATTATTAAGTAATCATTTTAATACTTTAGTGAAATATGTGTAGATATTTGGCTGTTTGGTTTTGAGGAAAATTAATATTCTACTAGTTTAGTACTTTAGTTTATATTGCTTTTATGCTCACTATTGTAATTTCCCTTGGTTCAGTGTAATGTTACAGTAGTGTAACAAACACTAAATATAACAAAAATGTTCTTTTCATGCCCAATATGTTACAATTACAATACCAGCGTATGAGATTTATTTTCTTGGAAAATTATAGTAAGCATGATGAATTACTGAAATCTAAGATTCTGTTGTTTTTTTTTCTCTCTTGGTCCAGACCATTTTGAACTCCATGCATAAATACCAGCCGCGGCTGCACCTGGTGAGAGCTGATGATCTCCTCAAGCTTCCGTACAGTGCGTTCAGGACCTTCGTGTTTCCTGTGACTGAGTTCATCGCTGTTACCGCGTACCAGAACGACAAGGTTTTCTCTCTTATACTCTGTTCACTTTGTTCACTAGAATACCACTTTAATAAGTACGAATTATTTACACAAGCTCCTTCATTATTCTTCTTTTTAGTTTTCTTCTTTTGTAAAAATTAATATTATTATATTATACCACAGTTGTACAAAAAATAATATATTATAACTATTATATTATAGTTATATTAAGGGTCATGCTTATTTATTCTTATGAAATATTTAAACGCATATTACAAGTCATGTCTGCCATCTGTAAGGTACAGAACTCTCCATGAACTCTGTATCTACAGTATGTTATCAAGTGATCATGGACACATGTTAGCATAATGCATTCTATAACTGTAAACAAGTATTATGTAATTATTATATATTTATAATTGATTTATTAATGATTATAATTTATGTGAACCTTCATTGTAACAAAGAGAGGAATTGTGCTGATATTTTATAAAATGTCACGTTCTATGTTGAACAGATTACACAGCTGAAAATCGATAACAACCCATTTGCGAAGGGATTCCGGGACACGGGAAACGGGAGGAGGGAGAAAAGGTCAGGATCTGGCATGAATTAGTGTAGCTCAGGTCCAAACATCAAAATAATGGGAGCGAAATGAATAAATGAATAAGTAAATTAAGGACTGAATGTTGTTTCTATTAGAAAACCTGTAATGCTGCAGTTCAAGTCCAGAGATGTGGAACAGAAGAAAGATGGCGGGTCCTCAGAAGATTCCTCTGATCGTCCCGGCCGCTTTCTCCAGGCTACAACTGTCATAAAGTCATCATTCAAAGGTTACAAGTTTATTCTATTATTATTATTATTATTATTATTATTGTTGTTGTTATAGATAAAATAAATATATATATTTTTAATACATGCTTTGTTTATTTAATATTTTTAATATTGTACGATAATATCTGCAATAATTATAATAACAATAATACTGTTAGAAAAAGAATTATAGAAATAAATAATAACAACATATGAACACAAAAGATGGATAGATTATGTACATAAAGGTAAATAAATAAATAAATAAATAAATAAATAATCGAATGCACATACAAACAAACTAGCAAAACAAACAAACAAATAGATAAATAAACAAATAGAGATAACAACAAACTAATTTGTGTATAGATCAGTGGAGAGTTAGACAATAGGTAGAGAAGTACATAGATATAAAAATACATAAACAAAAATGAATATACAAAAAGTAAATGAGAAAACAAATGATCAAATATGTAATTAAATAAACAACAAAAAAAGAACTAATAAGACTATAATAAATAAATATGTAGACAAATAAATAACATCCAGGCCGAAATAACCAGCCGGACAAACAAACAGATAGATAATAATGCATTGACGTGTTACTTCTTGTGCAGATCATTTTAAGAGCGATAGTGAGAGTGACGCCGAAGTGGAGAGCTCGATCCCTGAGAAGAAACTCGACTCCAGAGAAATCTCCACCACCAGCCACGAGCCGAAAAACACGCGGCCTATCAGAGGCAGCAAGACAGCTAAGCGATCCCGGGGCGCAGAGAAGTGTGTGTTAGACCTGAACGTTGTGCCCCGGCACGCTGGACACTTCACACGGACTTTGGATGAGTGTTTCCTTCACCGCTGCTGCTTTTCAAGTCTCGGCAGCATGAGAAGAACGTCACGCTTTCCGCCAAACCAAAATTGTTTAAATTTCTGTGCGGCCGGAGCTCCAGCTGCTGGAGAAAACATCAGGGGCTGCAGCTACGGCGCCGTGGAGGCTGCACACCAGGGCATCCTGGGAAGTTTTCCACTGTGCCTTCAGCAGCCTGAAACGACCTCGCAGGTACGGTTTCATCAGAACTTTTCCAGGTTCTAATAAGACCTTTTTTTATTTTGCAAATAAATTGCAGTCATAAATGAATTACTGAGACTGTATCAGTAGACCAGTGTGTTCATGAATAGATATTAATTCCACAATTAAATATCACAACGCAGACAATATTGCACCACCGCATTCTGGTATCATTATGCATCAAAAAATTCCCTTCAAAGTAAACAAAAAAATTAATAATAATAATAATAATAATAATAATAAAAATAATCTTAAAAGGAAAGTGGAACATTACAGTTAGTGCTTATTAACTTAGCAGTAAGTAATCAAGTGTCACTGTGGTGGCTTGTCAAAAATGATTACTTACTGTATTATACTGTTCTGTTGTCTGTAAAACTCCTAATGATTTAGCAACTAATATTAATAACAAAACTGTAATTTCTAATTTTATAACAAATCTTCACCCCTGGGTGATATTTACTTATAGCAGTGTTGTACACTCTTCTTGCATTCTTGTTTTTCTTCTTCGTATTTTTTAAATGTATATTATTTTTATTAAGGTGTTTTGTACATAAAAAGCAAATATCAGTTTAAGATGTTTTATCGGTGTGTGAATGAAACCAAGGCAAACCTGTAGACACATCAATCACTACATCAACATCACACTGAAATACTGTGATGTCATAACTCGAAATTCTCTTTAAGGAAATTCTTGAAAATGTTTGCAATGTGTGAAATTTAGATTACACGTTCAAATATAATACTAATAAAAAAATATTGTAATGAAAATATCTGTGAAGTGAAAAAAAGGTATGTATTTACATTAAATTGTTAAACATGGCCATCTTAATGAGGTGCACAGTTATTCTTTAACCATGATGCTTAAATAACTGGATATCCTATTATTGCCTTAATTTAAAAAATAAACAAACAAACAAATAAATAAATAAATCTTCAAAGGACTAGAAAGAAAAATTATTAAACAATCAATCAAACAAACAGGCAATAAACACAAAGATTCAATTGTTGATTAATTAGATAGATAAACAAACTAATAAAAATGTATCATTAAATACATAAACAGATAATTTAATACAGAAACAAACAGATTATTAGATACATAAACAAACATGATTTATTACATTAACAAACTAACTGATGATTAAATGCATAAATAAATACAGATTTAATAAAGGAAAGAAAGAAAGAAAGAAACAAACAAACATGTTTACATATGATTAAATACATAAACAAACTAACAAACTAATGGTACATACATAAATAAACATACTTAAATGCTTAAATATAAAAACATACAGAGCATACAAATACATAAGCAAATAGATGATTTAATATGTAAATTAAAAATTGGTACACTTTGATACAAATTGTAAACACAGATGATCAAATACATAAACTGTAATGACTAAACTAAATATTCAAATGTATAAAAAAAAAAATAGATTTGTACACTGTAATTAAAATAAATTAGCAATTTATTATTGTTAACAAACAATAATAGTAAAAACAAACACATAAATAAATAAAATACATGTATTGTCATGTTAGTATCCTTAAGGTGAATACAATGTTCTGCACTGAGGAATTCACTCCTCGTTATTTGTTTCAAATTGATTGTTTTATTATGATTGGTTTTTAAATAATTAACTTTTTTTTTTTAACTAATCATTCATTGTGTGCTGAATTGAAACATTTTTATTGTATCGTAGGCTCTGCTCCTCTCTCACTGTTACCCGTATAACTGCATGCTGGCAGCTCCGTGGACTCAGCGAATACCCGCTCCTGCTGTGGGCCACCGGCCTCGCTGTGCTCCATACACTCTCCCACACGCTTCACACACACACCTGCTGCAGCTCAAACGCCACGCTTCTGCCCGAGTGGAACATGAGAGCAAAGTCAGCAGGGGTCAGAGGTCATCGACGCCACCTTCCACCTAAAAAGATGATACAGCAATTTAAAACGAGCAGCAATAAAACTTTACACCTGTGACTGAAGTGTGAATGAAAAGTAATGATCTGTAGAATATGAGTGGAACTCAAATCTGCGGAGAGGGGGGGGGGGGGGGGGATGGTAAGACAAGCCGCTTCTTATTGAATTTAATGCTTATAAACTTTTCCTATATACAGGACTATAGAATCTGAGCTGGTTAACAAGAATGGATTTAGCTACAGCACCTTTTCGTCTTTTGCACGTTTTGGACAAAAGCCTGAAATTTACAATACAAAAATATACTATAGATGAACTGCTTAAAAATGAAAAACTGATACAGAGTCTTAATAATAACAATATTAATTAAACAGTATTTTAAAAAGTATTAATAGTATTTAAAAAAAAAAACAGTGTTATGCTGTTTAAAATGTATAACTGTTTCAAGTTTTGTGGATTTTTTTTGTTGTTGCAAAAATGTTAGGATTCCAGAATCAGTTGGCTATACAGCCATACAAAAATCTACACTTGATACTTCTTAAAGTATTCCTGTTTCACTTGGAAAAATTATATATATATATTATAATCACACAAAACCAAGATTCGGCCTAAAGTGGTCTTTTTCAGGATAAAATCTTCAAATGAGACAAAGTGGCTAGAAACATAATGAACTTCTCTTTGGAGCAGCTTATCTTACCCTGTTCCCCTCCACACCAACTCATCACTATAACAATTTAAACTGAATAAAAATTAAGATTAGGTTATTTATTGTTTACCATTTTGCAGATATGTGTGCATGATTAATATATTGTAAGAAAAATAGAAAGATACTGTGTATTAAATGAATTTGTTGCCAAATAAAACGTATGGCTTTGTATATAGGACTCTTTGTGCGTGACTCATTACACCATTACACATTTTGTACATCAGATGTCATGGGGTGTTTTACACATGCCAGAAAACTGAACCAAACTAATTGCACAGCATTTTTTTTTTTGAGGATTATGTCGATATTCTTATACTGTATGTATATATCTGGGATATTTTTTGATTCAATATTGTCATGCTGGATTAAATGTTTTTTTTTAAAAGAATCATTCGGAAAATGTCCTATATTTTATATAGATTTTTAAAGAAGCGACCTTGTTGTACAAAATTTATTTTAAATTAAAAAAGCAGATGCATTTATTATTATTATTGTAAATGAATGCTCACATTCATGTCACCACCTATTTAACCTGCTGTCCTGTGGAAGATGCTACAGTGCCATCGAGGTACGGCCTAACGTGATTTAATAATAGAAATAATTTCCCGCCATTTGTCTAATATAAGGTAAAAATCAGGAGAAGATGGGAACTTTACAGTGTTTCATGGAAAAGATGGTCCAGTCTTAATCCTGCCCTGTTAATTTCCTTCTTTCCTGCACTAACTAGAGCAGCAATGAGGACTTGATGATTTTATGAGGGCAGTCCTAAAGATAATAAAAGAAACTCGCCATAACTATAACTTGCAAAGTTTTATAGACTAACAGTGGGAACAACAACCAACTAACAAATAGATAAAGAATAGAGGCGGATTTGGTGACGTAATCAGTATGCGACGCTGTAAACAAGGCTAAAATGACGACTTGAAATGAATTAACATGCTCATTTCGTCGTCCAATTGAAATTATATTTTGTACACAAGTAGTAGAAATGTAGTAAACATATTTTTGTCTAATTAAAACGTTGTAACGTCGTCTTTTCCCCCCACCCATATTCCGACGATACCCGTCTTCTTTTGTGTGATTGGCTGGTTGTCTGCGACGTCGCTTCACAATGTGTTATGGGCAAGATTGACACTAGTACATATATATACATTTTACTTAAACACACAAATACACACAAAAAAACAATATTGTAACAATATTCTAAAATATTCTAAAATTAATATATATATATAGTTCTGTGAACGAGCGAACGATAGTATGTGCAAGGAGCACTTCGATTGTACTGTTTCGCTGTCGGTACAATCTCGGAGCGAATCCACGCTCAGGGGGCGGGACTTTATTAAAAAACCGGAAGCCAAGCAGAAGCTTGCGCAGTTAACACGAGAGCTAGCTCACGGTAATGAGCGTTTGGGAGACACAGGGGCCTCGCCATGTCTCACATTTCTGTGAACTATGTTTTGTTAGGCGGACAGTTTTTCTTGCTCGTCTCGGTGTTGTTTCTGCAATGCCTGGAAGGGATTCACTCTGAAAACTCCACTAAAGCCGGAAGCAGCATCGAGACAACAGCAGCCAACATTTTTACATCCACAGCAACAAGAACAACAACAACTACAACAACCACCACCACTACTACTACAACAACCGCAGCTACATCTACATCTACTACAGTCACAGCTCTGTCCACACAGCACCCTGAAGAAAACGTCACATATAATAATGTCACGACAGCAGCAGACCAGTTAAACCACACGGAGCAGTATGAGTACAGTCCTCCATCTCCAGTGGTCCTCTGTCGATACCTGTAAGTGTTTAAAGTGCTCCTGAAAATAAAAAGGTTCCTTTGAAATATTGCAATGTATATGGACCGAAAAAAAATAATATTTTTGGTCATATTCTGATTAAAATTTTAGGATGACTCATCCTGTACTAGTCTTGTTATTATCCAATTAAATCCTTGATAAAAGCGTATGCCCCGCCCCAGGGGCGTGTTTTGTTTTGGACTGAACATCTTTACAGAAACTATTCACTTCTGCACTTTTAAATATCCAAAATGAAATGTAAAGCTGATTGAGAGTGCAATTAGAGTTATAGAGTAATATTACGTCATCTAATACTTATAATGTCTTACGGTGACGATCATGCGACTATTTGTCACCGTTAGTGTCTCAGATGATCGATGGCGTCTTGTGTATAGTTCAATTCAGTCTCAGTTCACTGTAACGTTTATTTCGATTTGGCAGGGTTGTTAGTCATAAGGGTCATTCGTTGCATTATAGCCTTCATGACACTAATTCATATTAGACAATTGAGACAATTTGTGTCCATCTAACATTTGTCAACCTCCTGTATGTCCTCCCTCACCACACCCATAAACCATCCCCTCTTCTCCTCCTGCCTGGCAGATCCATCTTCAACATATACCCCTCATCCCACCTATGTCCAAACCACTTCTAATCTGGTTTTTCTAACTTTGTTCCCAAACCGTCCTACCTCTGCTGTCTTTTTAATCTAATAATTTCTAATCCAATGTATCCTTTTCACTCCCAAAGCAAATTGCAGCATCTTCAACCGTGCTACCTCCAACTCTGCTTCCTGTCTTGTCGGTGGCACGTTTCCAAACTATACAACATTGCTACTCTCACTACCGTCCTGTAAGCTTTCCCTTTCATTCTTGCTGATACCTGTCTTTCACAGATCACAGCTGCTTCTCTTCTCCACCCAATCTACCTTGCCTTGTCATCTCTCTACTTCACTTCTCTACTCCAGAGGGACAGTGCAGGTAGGACAGTTAGGGGACGATGTTAGAGAGACCAGATTAAGTTTGGACATGTGCAGAAGAAGGATGGGGGTATATGAGGAGGAGAATGTTAGAGAGGCAGGAGGAGAAGAGGAAGGCCCAAGAGGAGATTTATGGATGTGGTGAGGGAGGACATACAGGAGGTTGGAGTGACAAGGAAAGATGTAGTAGAGAGAGTTTGATGGAGACAGATTGGTCCGCCGTGGCGACCCCTAACTGGAGCAGCCAAAATATGAAAAAGATGATTATATTGAATTAATGTCCTGTGGCATTATCTTATATATGTGTTTTTCTTTTTTTATATAAATCCTTATTCAGGCCTGAGGAGTTTATATACTGCAAAGATCCTGTGGATCACGATGGAAACCTCACAGCCTTCCAGGAGATGGGATATGGCTGCGTAAAGGCAAGTAATCAGTAAAAAAAAACCTCTCAAACTAGTCTGGAGGATCGACGTGGCATCCGTGACCGAGGTTTATTTTTTATAGCTTGCGCTCGTTTTTTCTCTCAGAAAAATATTTCTCACTCGAGTCACGAATCGAACAAATAAGATTCTAGGATGGTCCAGTGTACTTAAATGGATTTGTTGAGAAGAACTGACTCATTATTGGGATAAAACAGGAGAAAGAGCAGGATGCTGTTTCTGTGCCACTTTTTATAACATGGCTTTTTAACGTTTGCTCATTTGTATAAAATGAGCTTCACTAGAGAGAGGAAATATAACTGGTTTTGATTAATGTAGTTCCTGACGGTTTATTATGTCCATGGTGTAATTAATGCTGCAGTTAAGATGAGCTCTACCTCAGCTGTTGCATGTCGTGCATGAATATCTGTTAGATTGTTAATTTTGATGCTTTAAAAGTGTTGAATGTTAAGTTTATTATTTGCCTATTTGTTTGTTTATTTATTTTTTTTTTTGCTGTTGATGTTGCAGATTGGAAATCAAGGTCAAGTGTACAAAGATGTGAATCACACTCAAGTGCAGTGCACAGCACTGGAGGGCATCGAGTGTGCCGGGCCTCGAGAGTTCCTCCGCGGGAATGAACCATGCATCAAGTACGAGAACACCGTGCTCAGTCTTTGCATTGTTGAAATAAACATCCAAGCATTAAGAGCTTTCCAATCCAAAGTGATAAAGGTTTAAATAGCAGCACATTCACGAGTTGTTAATACACACGGACTATATATATATATATATATATATCATTATGGTGTTTTCTGGCACAGAATACTTTTCTGAGATGTCCTGGTATTGTGATTTTTCTTTTTCTTTTCCCCCCAAAATTGCATGCTATGATTAGAAGTAGTTGATTTCATATTCAATTTTGATAATTGTTTTCACAAAATTTAAGTATTAATCTCATACATTATTATAGAAAGAATAACATATCAGATGAGTGCTTCTCTGAAAAATTACTTCTGTGTGAAGTTTTGCACCATGTTCTGGAGAACTCAGTGTAAAACCCCAGTTTGACTTTGTGACCGTGTGGACTACACACCACTAGAGGGAAGTCTTGTACTAAGATTGAACCCGCTGCCATGAATTAATTTTTTCCCTCCTTTCCCCTGAAAGGTAATATCTACATATTTCATGTCCTAGGGGCTTAATTATGCGATACACTTCCCTTTTCCCCCTCCATGTACAATTTAATGGTCATACACTTCATGTAGTCTTCCAGATTCGCACTGCAGTGCTGACAGGGTCGGAAAGCGCAGCCAGAAACAGTCTCGCTAAAGATATTATTTATTTTTTCAGTGCATAAATAGTGTATATACAAGTGTTGCTTTGCGTCTATGCGCCATGTACACACACACACACACACACACACACACACACACACACACACACACACACACACACAGGTGCATCTCAATTAACTGAAATTTCATTTAGTTCAGTAATCCAGTTCAAAAGGTAAAACTCATATTATACAGATTAATTACACACATATTTCATTGTGTTAATTTCATTGAATTATGGCTTACAGCTAATGAAAACTCAAAAATTCAGTATCTCAAACAAATAGAATATTACTTAAGACTAATTAAAAAAAAAGGGTGACAGAAATGTTGGGTTACTGAAAAGTATGAACATGAGCATACTTGGTCGGGGCTCCCTTTGCATGAGTTTCTGCAGCAATGCGGCGTGGCATGGTCAGTCGAAATGATGATCAGTCTGTGGCACTGCTGAGGTTTTATTGAAGCCCTGATAGCGGCCTTCTGGTGTCTCGCGTCATCCTCTTCACGATACCCGATAGGTTCTCTAAGAGGTTTAGGTCGGGAGAGTTTGCTCATCAAGCACAGGATGAGCTAACCTTGGTCTTTAAACCAGGTACAGTGGAACCTTGGATGGTAAGTAACTTGGTCTGCGAGCGTTTTTGCAAGGCGAGCAAAATCTTTAAAATAAATTAAAACTTAAACGAGCGAGGTCTTGATATACGAGTACTGTAGTACGTATACGCTGTGTCTGCTGAGCGTCACATGATCACAACTGAGTCAATGGTTCTTCCCTCTCTCGCGCGGCGGCATTGTGGGTAATCAGCTCACACGCTCAGTCTCAATGCGCTTGCGTTACTCGTAGTCAACATCCATGTGCGCATGTACTGTTTACTATAACATTGTGACCACGTGTGCGCACAAAAAGCATTTTTAAATTTTGAGTCCCAAGTGTAGTGACTGTTCCTTAGTAACTGTACTGCAACAACGACCTCCGCTAATGAGGAATCTGTTTAATGACGTCACAATTCCACAAAATCCTCAAAAGGAGGCGAAAGCACGTGTCATTAGAGAGGTTCCTTGTTAAAGAAGTGTCTTTATACTTTATATTTTGTATAAATTATTTTTATGTGAATATTTTTAGGTTGTGGAACAAATAATCTAATTTTCCATTATTTCTTATGGGGGATATTCGCTTTGATACACGAGTGTTTTGACATACAAGCACATTTCTTCAGAACGAATTATGCTCGCAATCCAAGGTTTTACTGTATTACATCACAGGTCTCCAATATTGAACGTTTTCACAATATTCACATTTTCTGAGATTTTTTGGGTTTTCATTTGCTGTAAGCCATAATCATCAAAATTAATAAACATTTAAACTATATCAATCTGTGTGTAATGAATCTATATAATACGAGTTTCACTTTTTTAATTGACGTACTGAAATCAACTTCTCGGTGATATTCAAATTTTTTAAGATTGTGTGTATATATACTCTAAAATGTACAATGTTTTCCACAGATACACTGGTCACTACTTTATCACCACGCTCCTGTACTCATTCTTCCTGGGCTGCTTCGGCGTGGACCGCTTCTGTCTGGGCCACACGGGCACCGCCGTCGGGAAGCTCCTCACTCTCGGAGGCCTGGGAATCTGGTGGTTTGTGGATCTAATCCTCCTCATAACCGGAGGACTGACGCCCAGCGACGGCAGCAACTGGTGCACATTCTACTGATGTCTACACATGCTGATTTCTTTAGCATGGTACTGTATAAACAATGACCTATAGGCATGTGTCGTATAAAAAATGAAAAAAAAAAAACACAGCCTGGTTTGTATATATATATATATATTTATGGAGGAATTGATTTGATCCTAATTCTAAAGGAATATGACAGGTTCTTTTAAAATATTAATTAAATGTGTGAAATGTAATTTGTAAGATACTGCTTTGTTTTGTACAGTGCAAGCTATTTGTTTTGTTATTGTACATAAAATGTCATTCACTGTATATACAGTATGTCTGATGTAAGTATTCAAATATTGTATAAGTATTCACACCCATAAACGTGAACATTTTGTAGTGTTATGCCCCAGTATAAATAAATAGGACTGTATATAATATATGGAAAGGGGTGATTACTTATGCAAGGCACAGAAAAAATAAATTAAGAGGTCTGCGCCATATTTTGACCTTTAGAATAAATTCATACATGTTCAATCAGACATTGCAACTGTTTAGTCTGTTTCAGTGCATGGCCTTTGCAAAGAAATCATTTATTCATTTTGTTTAAAAAAAAAAAAAAAAAACTCCTTCCCATGTACAGTGAATCTAGACTTGTCACACTTCATGTGATTTGTTTGATAAAATGCCAAGATTTGCATAGTAAAGCTTACAGCGATGAAAATGTCAGTAAAATGTGCTTTTATCATATTGCAGATTAAGCATTCACAAAGAACTGGAAATGCAGTGCATGCACACACACACTCATCCTTTCAGAAATTGTTGAAAAGCTGCAAAAAAAAATCCTTTCAACAAAAAAAACTTTTATTTCAATACAACAACTTATTATTTTTTTTAAAGCTTGGCACTCCACATCTCTGCTTTATAGCATGTCACACGCCCATTAATTTAATAAATCATGACTTTTTTGTTTAATCCGTGTCACATGAGGTCTCTCTGCTTTTTTAACACTTTTTTTTCTCAGTTTTGAAAAACAGTTTTGTTTCACATAGAGAGTCTAATTTAGTACAGCAGGACAAAAAGA
>JAQMYL010000014.1:5836034-5848125 GCA_030014365.1 Clarias pachynema | reverse complement strand
ATCCCCCGCTACACTAATGCACTTATCCTAGCGTTTCATTAGTGCTTGGAGACCATCAAGGTAGAAAGTTTTTTCAGTACACCGGAGCCATGATCGGACTGCACACTTCATATCTAAAACACTGGCCTCCCTGGAGTTCCTCCCTTTTGGCTGTTCCCTTTCAGGAGTCGCCACAGCAAATCATCTGCCGCCATCTAACCTTATCCTCTGCATCCTCTTTTCTCACACCAACTAACTGTATGTCCACTCTCGCTGCATCTATTTCACAGACATAGTGATATCTTTAAAACATTTGCACTATTTTTATTTCCCCTGTGGCTAAATGTCTCATCTCCACGCTATCCTTGAAGATTTCTGTCAATCAATTTTACACTTTCTTCAACAAGAAATCTCATCACAAGTCCCAGTTTGACTTGAATCCACCTTGTGGAATACAGTATGTCCCCTTATGATCTAACTGTATGATGTAATGCTTTTAAGCATGATGCATGAGCGACATGTTTTTTTTTTTTTTTTTCATTCAGTAGGATATATGCTCTATCAAATTTGTGTATTTAAACCAGCTGAAGAGGTAACAATCTCCTTTCTCCAGACATAATTGGAATACAAAGTAAAATATTAATTGAAAAATCTATACATTCAAAATGTAGTTCTCTGTGATGTTGATCTCAACCATCTGTGGATGGAGCTAAAACTGTCTTGCATTTGCATGTTTTTCTGTAATTTTATCACAATTGCTTTTTAATTCAGCCAATTTTGTTGCCTGATGAACTGAACGTAATTTAAGAGTCTGATTTAATTTCATTACACCAAATGTTTATTTATTTATATATTTTTATTGCAAGTCCACTCACAATATTATGATAGAATTCTTTAAATACTGCTGTAAGAAACAAAACCAAGCAGCTTGTCGTGCTTGGGGGATTTATAGTTGTTTGTTGAGGGCAAGTGTTTTTTTTTTTGTAAGTTTTTTCTGCTTCTTCTTCTTCTTCTTATTATTATTATTATTGAAGGTTTATGCTTGTTGTTTTTGCAAATCATTACTAATAAAAACTTCATAAAAACAGCTAAATTTCCCAATAAAATTTCTCTAAGAACTGCAGGGTCTTAATATTTTAATGAAGAAACTTGATTGACTGACAGCCATCTATTCAAGATGCCATGTCACTCAAGTTTTACAGTAATTATAGCAGTATCACAGCTCAGTGAGAAGTGTGATTTTAAAATGTTGCATGTACAAACCTCCAATTTCCTTATTTACATACTTTAGAATCATGCTCATTATTTTAGAGCTCACTTGTTAGATTACGTTTTACTCTTTGTTTATACAGTATGGTTTTCTGTGTTAAGCAACACCATAGTTGTAATCCTCTTTGTTTGTTTTTGTTCGTTTCTTTTATTATCTCATATCTGTGAATGAGCTGTTACTATAGAAACAACACAATATAGAAACAATATTAATCTGAGCTTGTTAACACAATCCTGGGATTCACCTTCCAGTCAGTATTATTGTTAAAGCTGCTGTTAGAGAACATTACTCAGACAATCATGGAATTAAAACATGTTTATGGAAAAAAAAAAAAGCTTAGTCTCAGTCACCTACTGTAAGAGCTGACCTTATTACAATATAACATTTTAGATAAAGGATTCCTTATGAGAAACCACTAATTCATTTAACTTTGAGTATCATAATAAATTTATTGATCATAACCTCATGAGTAAATCCAGGACAGATCCGATGGATATTGTCAGCTAGTGATATTTGGTACGCTTGCCACACAGCTCCATATGCACATGTTTGAACCTGTGATGGAAGGTTCAGGAAGTGCTGTGGCATTTACTGAATCTCAGGGGAAACGAGCTGACCCAACATGAAACATCTTTCGATAAACGTACCCTCATATCACACGACCGTATGACATTTTCTACTAATTGTCTTTCCTCATAAGGCCAACATGTTATTGCTGATCCTGAGACTTTGAGGGAGATTGCTTGTGAAATGTCACTGCCAGTGAGAAGCAAGTCAAAGGTGTTTTTTTTAAGGAGCGAGAAAGAGGCACTGGATAATCTTTTTTTTTTTCTCATTATGTATTATAAAAGGAAATCACCACCTGAATGACTTGAACAGAAGTATTATAATCAATACATGACCTTCTTTATTTCGTATTCCAAGGTTTAATCATTTAATTAAAATGCTGGTCTATTTTGGTATTTAGCCCTCGATTCATTTCTAAAGAGACCAATGTGGCGGTGCTTTAGTGCTTTACACACCAGAAATGACGAAAATAAAAATGGTACAAAAATTTTTAAATATCAGAGGCAAATTAAACGTGTCCCCCGATATTCACATGAAACCAAATGTGAATGTGCAAGTAAATGTTTTAGAAAGTCACAGTATGAAAAAAAATGGATTCCACATCAAGCTGTGATGACCTTGTGCTGATTCTACTGAATAAAATAATTTAAAAAATAATCAGTGCACCTTTAACTTTTGACCAAGGTATTAAATCTATACTGTACCATGGTTGTGCTTTCTCACTTACTTCAGGATGTCCATGAGTTTGAGAAGTTTTTGGTGCTGATGATTTCATTTGAGGAAGCAGAGAATCTGGGTCACTGTAGGACAATGAATTTACCCTTTGTGGCTATGTAGAAACAAAGAAACCATAAACTTCGGGGCATTGTGAACACAATAGGAAGCAATTTTTAAAGCTTTTTTTTATTTATTTTTTTTATAGTTATTTACACCCAGACCCAATTACTATGTTTCATTAATTATAGAAGAGTGTGAATGAATGAGGTTTCCAATCTTGTAAATTTTTTTGCAGACTTTACAGCATTGTCGAATTTCTACTAGTCAGAGACCTGCAATGGAATCTGGGAGAGCATGATGAGATCTCAAATGCCAGAGTTGTCAGGAAGTTTAAAGAGCAGTAGAATTTTCTTCATGGTCTACAGTAGGTGTACTGGATAGAAAGCACATTGTTATCCAGACCCCTCCCAACTCTGGGTCACAGTATTTTAACTACAAGAGCATTTTCTCTATTGTACTACTTGACCTTGTGGATGCAAATTACAGATTTCTTGCTTTTTGCACCAACAGTAATGAAGGCATCTTTGCCAGCTCCCACCTTGATAAACCCCTTCAGTCCGGTGACCGTCATGTCGCATCAGCCTTTCCCTTCCCTTCTGAAGCTACACTTTGAACATGCTTATGACTAACAAGGCCTTGCCAATGACATCTCACCTTTTTCTGCGCTATACCTGCTGCTGTCTTTATAGAACCTATACTGTAAGAATTTTCAACTACTGCTTCTCCAAAGCCTGTCAAGTTGTGGAAAATGATTTTGCCATACTGTATACTGTCTAACTTCCTCTAGAGTGCAGAGGAGAGTCAGCATTCTGAAAGCGAAGAAACAGGTAAAGCTGAGTGGAGAGTGGAGAGCATACTAGCTCCCATCAGAAACTTGCAGGAGGACAGGGTGTCAGCAGAGGCCCTGACAGTGAGAGATACCTCTTCTCAGTATTTCACTTCACCTACCAGACAAGAGCCTGTCACGACGATGAAGACTGTGGTTTTACTGTGAAGCAAATCCAAAGTCTCCAGTATTTACTTTTCAAATCACATTATTGAATATTGTATCAGAATCAAAACCGTAATCAGGGTTTTATTTGCCAAGTATGTTGGCACAAACAAGAAATTTGATTCTGGCTGTTTGTGGCTCGCAAAGTACATTCGACCCATAGTTTAACAATACACTGAATACACTGCTCATTTTTTCCATATAAATACTGACAATAAGTCTGTATTTTTTGCCTAATCTCTTGTTCAATTCAAAAATGCAACAATAAAGTATTGCTGTAGGAACAGTTATCACAATGGATAAACCTGGCAACAGTTGTGTTGGTGGCAAGATAAATATGCAATATAGTATCAATAATAGAGTTGGTTAATAAAAAAAAACAAATCTCACTAGCAGTGAACTGGAATGAGGGGGGAAAAAGTGCTGACTTATGTTGCCCACAAGCCTTTTTAGTAGGGGCACCCTCAGGGTATCTGACCGTACTGTATCTCCCTCAATTTTGTACACAACCCCAAAGAGCCAGGGCTACCAGGGCTCAGGAGTACAACAGACAGATTTAAATTCTGCACAATAGACACTGTTTTTACATTATGAGAATTTGTTTGGGACCCCCAGCAAACCCCCTCACTCCTGTGACTCCTAGCCCACTTGCTTTTGGTCCAATCAGAAAACAAAATAGCTTGAGAATCAATGTCGATCAAACATAAATAACTCCTTTAGATATGCTGCCAAACCTACTCAAAATCTTCTCCACTGAGAATGAACTGCATTTTACAACAGAGAGGCAGTGAATCAGCAAAAAAACTACCTCCGTTATGTTCAGGCCGGGGCTTGCTCAATTTTGCACACACCTCCATAAAACTTGTATCAGAATGGAGGGTCGACAGAAAAGCCAACAGATTCTCGCACACATTACATGTCTCTTGTACATAAAGTGAAAGCACATCTCCTGAGTGTTGTAGCTTCAACTCTTTACTTAATTTTCTGCTGTAAATATTACTTCTGTAAATATTGCAGTGAATCGTGGCTCCCAGATGCAGCACAAGTGCTATGGGTAGTTTAAAGTAAACCATGCAGACAATAATTTGCCTGAAAATGACATTTATCTCATTTTGCTGTCAAACTGTTCATCTACAATTACATTGTACTACAATTGCTGTCTCCACAGATTTTACACTGCATTTCTTATGTATGTATTATTTTTTATGTATGAGGTCTTTGCAAAGTAAGTGGCTCAGAAATAAAAGAAGGCTCAAAGAAGGCTCAGAAATAGAACTCATTGTTTTATTTAACAATTTGCAAGAAATCAAGGTTAAAGTTCATTATGAGGGTAAGAACATATACAAGTAAAATCAAAACAGATTGATCCATGCTCATAAAAAAAGGAGGTAAGGGTCAAATCCAAGAAGTCATGGAAAAGTGAACTAGTAAATTGAAAACGAGGATTGGATTGATGCTAAACACAGAAACATGGTTAATATAACTTAAATATTATGATATGAACCCAGATGGCACAGTGGCTTGGTGGTTAGCCTTGCATCTTCAGGGTCCAGGTTTGATTCCCACGTCATGTTTCTTCCAGGTACTTTGGTTTTCTCCCATGTCATCAGACATGTAGATTAGCTGAATTGACTTTCTCCTAATTGCACGTAGTGTGTGTGTGCCCTGCAGTGGATTGGCACCCCCTCCAGGATGTACCCTACCTTGTGCCCTCAGTCTCCTGGGATAGACTCCCTGGAATCCGGCATATAGGACAAAGTAGTATAGACAATAAGTGAGTGAGTGATATGAACCCAATTCAGAAACACATGATAGCAGGGTCTGATCCTGGTTGGACCCTCTATTCTCATCCATTCTCATCTGATTCATTCAAAATTTAGTCCCACATGGGATCATGTTAAGGAAATGCAGTCAGGTGAGCAAGCTGTGTGCGTCACATGAATGTGAATTATGTGTCAGTTTGACATAATTGAGAATTTACAGTAATTATAGTAGCTACTGTATGGTGAAGGATGCAGCTAGTAGGACTAACACTTTCACTGTAATAAAAGGGCCCTAAATAGAAGCAAGGTGGAAATACAGGGCATGTCAATTTGCCCAACTTGCACTAAAGTCGTGCAAACCACTACTTGTTTCCGACAACACCATTTAGACTTGCAGTCGTTGTAAGTAGATCACGTCTGACATTCGGCCATTATTCCAACAACGTACGATATTTTTCTTTCTGCTCGAAACAGCATGCAGTGATCTCAGTGGCATTTTCAATTGCTGTTTGCTCATGTCCCACTGTTTTCATCTGCTCTCTTTTCAGTCTTTCAAATCCACAGACTTTTTTTTTTCCCCAGGAAAGACGTTGCTTATCTGTGTTTCACAAGCGTTGCCGTGTCCATTCATCATTCTTGTGATTATTTAAAACGGAGATACAAGTTGTTTGTAGAAGACTGCAAAATTAAATCTCATCTTTTATATATGTATGTGTCTACCTGAAAACATGCCTTCTTGTCATGATAAGAGAATAACACTATGGAATGAATATTTATGCTTTAGACCCTACATGCTCGAACACACTGCGGGCTTGAGGTACGTAAGAATGTAATTTCACAGTTGAAGAATGGTTTGGGGGATTTAATTTTATACCTAAGGAGAGGCTAGGACACTTGCTGGTGTGCTATTATAAGAAAATTATTAACAGTAAAAGTGGAATTATGCAAGAGGCTGACACAGCCTCAAATCACCCTCCCCCCTCCTCCTCCCAGGTATGACTTTCTTCTGATGACTCTTCCTTGCAGATTAAAATGCAGAGTAAAATAGAGACCCACCATTTTCAGTTTTAGCTAAACCTCCTGCAGATCCTTGCCCACCTGTTTTATTTGATCTATTTTATATTTTTGACACACCCATGTCATTAATGTTTTTTTCTTTTGCCCACTGGGTCTTAATTATGCCATCAGGGATAAAGCATTTGTGTATGCACAGAAATAGGTCTAGAATGAGCACAGGTCATCTTCCACACAAAAACAGTATTTCTAAAGAAATACTTGAGCATACACCAATCAGCCATAACATTAACTCCATATAACATGACATTGATTAATCAACTATACTCCAGTAAACAGGTGACAGGATCATGTGCTCCCAAGGCTCACCCATGTCTGTAAGGACCAAAGGTCATCCTGTCCAGTCTAATCCCACAGAAAAGTGAATGCAGCACAAATTGAAGAAAAATGTCAATGCTGGCCATGAGAGAAAGGCACCTGAACAACCAGTGCACCAGGGCCCAGAAAGCAAAGAGCCCAAGGCCACCAACCCTTCCTCTAAACCTGCCAGATCCCAATCTGATCAATCTTCTATGGGATGTGCATATCGATGATTGGAAGAATCTGTTGCCAAAGTTCTCGTGCCAGACCACAGCACACCTCTAGAGAGTCATGATCCGAGGACCCTACAAAATACTGGACATAATGTTTTACACTGGGAAAAAAAAGTATAGCTGACCAGTGTATATTAACAGTAGCTTTGAGCCTTTTATGGAACCATTTGCAGCATTTTAAAAACAGCAGGAATTAGTGACTTCCAATGGATGTGTAAAGAATTATAGATATTATAAATGTGGAAATTACTGCTCTTACATGTTGCACTTTATATCAAATAATGGAGCACTGTGATAATTCCATACAGGATGCATGAGAGACATTATAATAAGTTTTTAATGAGCTTGTTTATTTGTGTAGATTGGTTGGCTAGTCCATTTCTAAGTACAATAAATTAGATATTTATTGCTCCAATTAACTATTTGCCATAGGCAGTCTGTTTTACCACATCTCCATACAAAATAGATATTATGTATTGGTATAAATTGCTTAAAATTATAGCCTATTGGAATAGGCTAAAGAATTCAATGTATTTCCTATGAATTGCACAGTACTTCTTGACTCACAGGTCTTCAAATTACTTCAATGGGTCAGGGATATCCCAGCTACTTAAGCTCCATCATGTCAACCATATTCATTGGAATAATTAAACTTGCACGTCAGCCCACCAGAGTTTCTTACAAGGTGAATGAAGAGGCCAACATCAAAGTGCAATATAGAGCAATGTACAGCTTCCCAGCTTAATCAACACCAATGACAGCACTCAAGTTACTATATGGGCACCCAGTCAGAATTCTGTCAGTTAGAAGTAATTAAATACTGCTAATAATATATGCCAGAAGCTGTTTTTATTCCCAATCTCACATAACTCAGAGGAGAAACATGCGCATATTTCCACTCTCAGACAAGGTCTATATATAGACAGCCTAATCAACTAAACAAGGTGTAGGTGAAGACAATTCCAACCATGTGATGGAGAAGTGCATGCTGGGAAATGGAGTTCTGAGGTGAATTTCAAAATTAATCTCACAAAATACAAAATTCTGGGGACAAAACAGGAAAATAATAACACTGCATGTGATGGGTGGAAGACTGATAGACAGGGGCATGGTTATAATTAAACAGAAGATAAACTGAGCTGCAAAAGACAGGAAGTTAAATAGGAAACATTCTTTTCAAAATTTGAAACAGGTTTAATGAATAATTTTTGTTTGGTATAACAAAAAAATTAATAAACAGAAGTAAAATAGCCATGATTTTGGGCATGCCAAAAGATTTGTGATGTTTCAAATGTTTGCCAAAGTCCCAGACCATAATATTCTTAAACCTTCTTAAACCTTTTTCCAACAATCAGCAGCCATGATCTCATCTAAGCAGCTATCTAACACCAAATATACTGCCAAATAAATGTTTGTTCATTTAATAAATTCAAGTTAAAAATAAAAAAAAACAGACATATGTCAGATTCTCGTCTCCACATGCGTTGGAGACCCGCCTCCGCGCTTAGCATTCCATTCACAAGCAAGATTTATGTAAACGAGTCTATTCAGATATAAGAATAGAATTGAATAATTATTTGACCACGAATGGCTGGAATGTGGTTGCGAATCTAAGATTGAAATAAAGCTGCTCACATCGCTGCACGATTTCACTTTTTTTTTTAAAAAAGTGATCTTTGTGATCTGAGTATATTATGACTGAAATAAAGCCGCTCATATCGGCAGCGTTTTGATCAAAGGGGAGATGAAAAGTGCAAAGTGAAAGTGTGCACCAATGAGAGCAGATTTATTTCCCTAATACTCAGATCACAGAGCACAATGCATGTTGTTTGTGAATGGATGAAATGTGGGACTAAAGACCGTAGTTATGAAGCACAGCAAATTCTGGAAGCAAACATCACACAATTTTCAAAAAAAACCTGAGGATCGGAAAGAACATGGTTTCTACAACAGTATAACAAACATCAAAATGCACAGTGGTTTACCTTGAAGTGGCCTTCACAGTCCTTAATCTTAAATCTGTATTTGGACAGACCTCAAAAGAGCAGTGCAATCAAGAAGGCTCAGGAATCTTATAAATCTAGAAATCTTTTGCAAAGAAAAATGGGCAAAAGTACCCTGAACAAGAATATAAGACTCTTATCTGGAAAAAAAAAAAAGTGATTACAAGCTGTAAGTCTTAGGCAAAGAGGGGGTTACTAAGTATTCCTTCTGCAGGATGTACAAACTTTTGCTTCAGGTCATTTTCCTTTATTATTTTGAAACTATAAAATATGCCCAATTTTAGGGTGCCAAAACATTTGCATGCCATTGTATACCAAACCAACATCCCCTTTGATTTTTGCCTATTTTTGTTTGGCATAACAAAAAAATGAAACAGAAGTAAAAGATCCATGATTTTGGGCATACCCAGCTTTATTGTACAAATTTTTTTTTTTCAACCTTACTCAAAATTATACCGGACACCCCATATTTAAATATGTATATGAGGTCATTAACCATTTATGGATGTTTGTGGGCAGTAACGGGCTGCAAATTTTCAAGAATACCGTGATTTCTAAAGTGCAAACTGTGTGCAAGTACATGTAAAAAAAAATAATAAAAAAAAAAGAGTGTTATTTCTGTGTGTGTGTGCACGCTTTTCACTTTCAACTCCATGCAAGGTTTTCTAAATGAGGCCCCAGGTGTTTTGTATTGTACTCTTGATTGGCTTGTCATTATATACCCTCTTGTGTGTCTATGTCTTGGCAAAGTGTTGTGCTGAACCAAATATATTTAAATTGCTGTTCTTGTCTCATTTCAAGCTTAGTTGTTTTCTGCCTCATTTTGTGTTTTTGGCTTTCTTTTAATAAAATCCACTGCACATGAATCCACACCCACCTGCTGAGTCTCCCCTTGTAACTCTAATGCATTAAGCAGCTTGTTCCTACTATTACCAGGTTATTGGTTATTGGTTAAATCATTTGTTTCAAAATAGTAATAGTAATTTGAAGCTCATTCCAGAGTTATAAGGTAGTGAATTAAAACTTCTTTTTTTTTCTTCTTAACATCCAGGACCATAAGAGCTTTTTTCCCAAAAACATGTTGACATGTAAAATAAGTCATGTGACTAATTTATAGTTTATGATGGCTCTGTAACTATGTTTAAATCATGTGGCAGATTATGCCAGGACAGGTGATGTGCAGTAATATAAGACGTTGTGTTATTTTGTTCCAGTAATTGTCGTACTAATAAACGAAATGTTTTATGCCATGACAGCTTATGTCACATGCGGATGGGTAAAGCCTCTCAAGTAATTACATGCTTCAGAACCGGGTTTGGTGACAGACACAGTGCGAATCCTACAATAACAAATGACATTTTTACCATAACTACTATAATATTATTTTTTGATTGATCAATCGACATTAACGCCACGATATGAAAAGATGTTTTTTGGGGGTTTTTTTTGCTACTCCACTGCTAAATTCTCAAACTGTGTACAGCTGTACAATATATAGCAATGTACAAAAGTTGCAAAGATATTATTATACCAAAGGTTTTTTCGGGGGGCCAAGTACCTTGTTACCAAATGTTGCATAATATTGCTGGTACACAGAACCATACAAATCCTTACCAAACCTCACTTTCTACACTCCCTATAGTTAAATTTGCTGAGATTTAGCGAAACAAGCAAAAACAAATCCTGCTGGGTTATCTGCAGGAGAAATCCCTGTCAGAACATGTCGTCTCTTTGTCTGAAATAAGTGGCTCCAAAGTGTAGCCACTTTTTCCTCCATCGAGAGACCCAATTCCAACAACAAATGCACAACACAACTTCCTTTTTACTCCTGGGGACACGTGTGTCTTGAGCTCTACCCCATAGACAAATGCAAATGCGCATCCGAGATGTGCAAGGTTCAGTACTGTATAGTTTGGCACCTAACATATAGAAAGATTTCTCAGTATGCCAGAGCCATGATCAGACTTCTTGCTTCACGACTTAAACGTTGGCCTCCCAGGAACTTAGCTGAAACATGCGGAATGGTTCTGTGTATAGTTACCACAAATGTTTCGTTTCCACTGGTGAATTCTCAAACTGTCCTAACAATGTAAAGCAATATACAAAAACCGAAAAAAATATTTTTCAAAAATTGTTCAGGGTTCAAGGACCTTGTTACCAAATGTTGCGTAATATTGCTGGTCTTACAAGTACATGAAACCATACAAATCCTTACCAAACCTCACTTTCTCACTTCCTATAGTTAAATTTGCCAGGATTTAGCGAAACAAGCAAAAACAAATCCAGCTGGGCTAACTGCAGGAGAATCCTCTTCATGTTTCTGTCACAACATGTCTCCTCTTTGTCTGAAATAAGTGGCTGCAAAGTGCAGCCACAAGCGATGAAGCCTTTGCACTGATACTTATCCAATTTGTGACCGTACAAGTGGATGCGGCTCATGCCTCCAACGAGCAGAACAAGAATCTGTGATTCTTGGAGTCAAGACTGCATGATAAATGGGGATTGACGTTCCTTTTTTGACACACACTTTTTACCCTCCAAGGCCTGTGGGGTCGGGAGAGTCGGAGAGCTAATAGAACGACCGGTAATCCCAGCCGTACTCAGAGAGCTTACGGACAAACAACGCTTCTGCTGCACACATTAGTGTTATCTGTCTTGCTGAGATAAGTGGGTGAGAAGAGCAAGAAAATGGATGTAGTGGCACTGTTTGGATTTATGTTTCTAATTTGAAGCACTTTTATCAGTACAGATATACAGTAGGTCGAACAAACCATGTAAGCTTCATGAGGGGAACTTGTTCAGATAACGTTGTATGCTTTCTTTTAAAAATAGTAAAAGAAAAACCTTTCAAAAAAAATCCTGTTAAAATGCTTTATGTTTCAAAGATACAACATTTGACTCGAATTTCAACACTGTAACTAGCAAGTCATTACTTTATCTCAGGTCCATTTGAACACAGATGCATTGTGGGAAAAATAGTTAGAACACCACTTGATCTCATCAATATGAACTAATATATTTAAAAAATGCGTGTGTGTGTGTGTGTGTATATATATATTTAAACAATGTTTTCCATGCATGTTCAATTAACCATAATCAATTAATTAACATGCACCTGTGGAATGGTCGTTAAG
>JAQMYL010000014.1:5786646-5798831 GCA_030014365.1 Clarias pachynema | reverse complement strand
ACATCAAGATTTTATGTCATTTGTAGCCAAAAACAGAAAAATGTAAATTGTACTTGTGAATAATTTCTTTTCATTTGTTTATCAAGTGAATCAAATGAAGAGCACCTAAATGTGTGGTTGTCAAAATACCTTAAATAAATAAATAAATAAATAAATAAATAAATAAGTTACATATAAATGAATTAATTAATAAATCCACTTTATGCATCTCTGACCTGGCAAGAGCTGGAGCCAAGTAAAGCAGTAGTCACCTTGTTACCTCCAGCAAATTCAGAGAGCCTCAGTGAATTTGCTCCTGCTGCATTGTTGTATACAGAAATAGTTTTGTTTCTTAAAACACAATGTTGCTATCCTGTCAATCAACCACTAGAGATTGACATCATCGAATTGATAAAACCAGTAGAAAATGTCACAATGCAAAATAAATAAATAAATAAAAACGTGTGTGACTCAGCATTTCTGGGTTTCTGCTTAATTACATGTTTTACAAGTCACTGTTTAACAAATAATTTTAAGTTTGGCTGTGATCAATGCATTTTTGTCTGTATTACTTTCATGCTGTGTAATCTCTAAAACAAGAATGTGAATTTATTCGCTATGTGAAGTGACTACTATAAGCAAATTCACAAGCTATTTGTTAGGCTAGTCATAGTAAAAAAAAAATCATACAATAGACATGTCAATAAATGTCAGACAATGAATGAAATATACATAACTTTCACATTTTCTGAATTAATTTAGTTATTTTTGCCAAGATAGGGGATTGAGAATTTCTAGCACAGTGGCTGAATGTTAAAGATTAACTAGTTTGGTTACTAATGAATATAAAGTGAATTAAGTAAAAGTAAAAATAAATAAAAGTGTGATACTATTACCATCTTAATGTTGATTATTTTGGGATATAACAGCACATCCTAAAGTGCTTTTATTTTATCATACCACAGTAATTACGATTTCTGGAGACAATCACAGAGAAAACTTCAACTGCAATGTCAATGATTAAATGGTTTTTGCTTTCTAATCTTGATACTATTAGTAGTATTTCCTACAATATTATAGTGCCATGGATGCCAAAAACCTTGACTTCTGCACCATGACAGTTTTAGCATGTGGAATAAACAGTGTCCATATTTGGCAAGCTTATCTCTGTGTGCCTGGGCTGCATTTCTTGGCTCTAGCTCCTTTAAATAAAACTCACCGTTCTCGTCCGTGCTACATCTCTATCGCTCAGTCTCTGCCGCAGATCTCGGGCATATGGTGCCATGTGTTGTTTTTCGCACAACTAGCCCCCGAGAACACTGAATTCACGTTATTTATTTCTTTTTCTGGTGAAATCGTGGGCATCGGTTCGAATCGCTGTGTGTCGCCAGGGCCACGTGGGGGTGCGCCAACTTTCTTCCTCACAGATGCCGTTGCTCCACCGTTTGCAGGTAGCATGCTTTTAAACTCAATGAGGGAGAACAGCTTGCGTCGTTCAAAACGCCTGAGAGAAAATCACCAGCTGTGCCACACAGCGAAGATTTCAGTGACTCAAAAACTGAGGTTCTTTAGGATAGCTTGTTTAGTGGCTTAACATTCATTTGCTTGAGGGGAAAAAAAAAACAGATCTCTATAGGCCAACGCAAGATCTGGTTCTCTGGCAGTAGATTATTAATATGCAGTGTCCCTGTTAAACCAACACAATAAATTAGATACACAAATTCACAAAAACCTTGTTTGCGCAGAGTCTCTGGCGTGAACTGGAATGTAAAACCTACAGAACATTTGGACGTGCTGTTACACATGTAATTAAGCTCCTGCTAGAGTTATGTTTGAGAATTATAATAGAGGGAGCAAAATAAAAACAACGTCACGCTTGTGCTGGGTTCACGGAATTTTCTTCATTATAGACTATCGGGAGGCGCTTGTCTTGCCGCAGGAAGTAAACTTTCACGATTCACCATCTGTCGCACCGTTAACACATTAAAGCTAGGTGTTTATGAGTAGCGGAAGACACAAAGAGCTTGAGAGGAAATTTCTAGGAGCTCGGCATTTACGCGGTATGTTCAATTTGATTCATTTGGGCCATTTTTTGTTAATTATTTGTATTTTACACAAAAGCGATAATGACAAAGCAAATGAAACTTTCCTGAGGTAGAAACATTAAAAATAAGTAGAAGTTACACTAATATTTAATGTTGTGGACATTAATTTATGTAATCACTAGTGGCTACAGTATATACAGTACTGTACATTCACAATCTTTTTTTTTCTTTTAAAGACTTTCCTGTGGTAAAAATGTAATTATGGCTTGACCTTGAACAGTTCAGTTACAAAGCGCTGATGCTGGAGACTTCTCTATTATTGTGACATAAATATGTAAATGCACAAATAGATCTGTAGAAATAATTACACATATTTTAAAATCCACTTTAGAAAATCCATCAGAATAGTCCATTATATAAACCAATTAAAATGATCTTTAATTATAGAATTAATAATGATTCAGAACAAACCTGTGGTTTGGACCTGCCCAATTGTCAGACAATGTGTTATAGTCAATTAAACACTTTATGTCCAAGATTTGAAAACTCAGCAGCGCCGGCTTTAAATTAAACTGTAAACTGCCTCGGTTATCCACCATACTGCATAAATTAACCCTCTCTTTCTGACCATTCCTGATAAAAAAAAATAAAAAAAAGTTTAATAAACTCAGAAAAACATAAAATAAACAGCAATTATTTCAGAAAACAAAAATTATTTCATCTATAGAAATAAAAGAAACGCTGTAACTTGCTCTTTCAACATTTACATTAGAGTCCCCGAAACCAGTCTCAGAAGAACTTCTGTCTGTATGTCCGTATGTCTGTCTGTATCTCTGTCCAGACAAATTTTGTCACAAATTGTAAAAAATGTAAGTGAATTTTAAAATTTTACGACAAAACTTAATCTTTATCTGATCTACTTTTTAGATTTCTCAACTGTGATTTACTCGCCGATTACCAAACAGGGAGTATATTACAAGGCGCAAGATACTCAATGTTATACAAATTTATTTTTTTGTATTAATAAGTCATGCTGTACAGAAAGACAGACATGTACGTGGGCTTCAACCAAAAATAATATGATCACTGATCACATTAAAGCTGATCAGATTATTTAGTTTTAATGTTTTTAACTCGTTCTTATAATGATGTTAAGAGCACATTTTAAAGCCATCTGTGGTAAGGACAGCACACAGAGCTCTACCACTTACTCAGCTGAGTGAGATAAAGGCGGATATGAACCAGGCTTATGGAAGCTGCTGGGTAATAAAAGAGAGATTTTGGCCATGACAGGAGTGCCACTGGTATTTATTGCTATGTGGAAAATATAGTCTTTTTATCCATCTGAATGGATCCTACAAATGTCTTTCATTTTGTTTGGCAGGTTGACATAAACTTGTGCCTAATATTGTATACTGTAAATCAGCAGTCAAACTGTAAAACATGTTTTATGTGCTTGGAATAATATGCACACTGTTAACATGTACATTTTAAGACCTTTATTTTTACTCTAAAGCTGCTTTGCGACAATGATCATTGTTAAATGCGCTATACGAATAAAAATAAACAGGTATAGTTGAGCATCTTAGGTTTATATCAGGTTTTATTATTGTCTGGAAGGTAGGTCTAGACTCTAGACACAAGTGCAGACATACAAGGCTTTAAATATGACAAAACAACTATGTGAATCAGGTTCGAGGTCAAGGTACAGGCATGGGACAGGTTATCAGTACACAATGTGAACTACGACAGGTAACAGGAGAGTTAGTTAAAGATCATAAAGACCTACAACAGAATAAGTGGAAATATAAAGAGAAGCTTATGAGATTTACAGGACTGCCCCCCACCTCCATGGTTTATTCTCGTATTTAAATCTACTTTCCACTCCATTTATTTTCACCAACCGTTAGTCGCTAACTGTTGACAGCTAAGTTACTGGTTAAATAACCAACAAATCAAATATTAAATCAAAATATATTTTAATAATAAATGGTACTTGTGGAACAGTTGTAAAATTGCAAGAACAGACTTTGAGGTTGTGATGTTGTACTGAATATCAGCATGGCTTTGAGATCTTCTGTACTCTGGCTGCGCCCTCATGCCCATGGCACAATAACCTCTTGTGTGATATTTCTTTATTAAACACCTCTCTAGGATATTTCAGATAAAGCACTTAAAATATTAATAAAGCAATCAAAATACATTCTGCACTGCAAGAAAAGGTGCAATATTGAATCGAACCAAATTTATCTAATATTTCTTAGTCTAAGAAGTAATAGGAAAATGAACAGTAACCCAAATACAAGATACAAAAGCTTACTTTTAGACATAGCATATTAATTAAGTAAAGTGATATAATGAGTCCCATAATGTTGGGCCCTTGAGCAAGGCCATTAACTGCTCACATGTATAATGAAAAACAAATGTAAGTCACTCTGGATAAGCATAAATGCCTAAATGTAATAATATTTGGTTGGCTCTTTGGAAGACTATGACTCTAGTCAAATTTCCATTAATTATAAGACTTTTAATTAATTATAAAAGATTCATTATAAAAAAGTAAAATATAATTAATTAACAATAATTAATTATAGGAATCTAATATTTGTTTTGATATAAATATATTTCAGAAATGTATTAGATAAAATCCAAATCAAGATATTTCCCATTGCTAAGATGTCTTTTTTTGCCGAATATCTCTTAACCCACTACACTTTGCCTTTATTTTTTATTTCCTTATTAACATGACTCCATCAAGTCATGCTACAGTAGTAACACACATTCTTATTTTAAAATTACAATAAATCAAATATAAGATGTTTTATCCTTTCTCTAGACATATTACAGTATATTAATTTTATGCATAAACTTAAGTGACTAAATAATGTCACTTATTCTTATAAATAAACGCTTAAAATTTGCAAAATTATCTGTATATAGAACAAGAAATTAAAACAAACCAAATATGCGATTATTAAACCTATTTCTAGAAATTTCTTCTGTTTTAGTAAATAATTTTCATAAATTTAAGAATTTGCCATTTACAGTATCTGCCAATAGAACAAAAAATTTAAGTATAAAATTTTACAAATTTGTCTAGACATGAGCTCAAAATTCTATATTTGGTTTGTTTAATTTTATATTTACGATTTTAGATACATTTGACAAATTTTCACTTGACAAGATTTACTTTTTAGTGGTGAAATTGCTAAATGAGAACAGCTTTAACCTTTAACCTCAGAATGTTGTTGTCTTTGATAAAAAATGACGGAAGAGGACTTATTGGCAGCTTTGTAGTAATTTACTGCAAGTGATGGTATTGACGATTGAAGCTTTCACACACTAGGCCAATAGCTGTAGTTTGTAACTGGGTCAGTGTAAACCCACAGAGTCAGAGCATAAATCATGGCCAGGGTTGCTGAATTGCCCCAAGGCATGGAGATCTTGTCCAAAGAGTTCAGACCCCTGAGACACAACGATTCGTTTCTCATAATTAGCTAATTCAATCGGTCCGGTTAATTAAAAATGCCACGAAAAATCTAATAGAGTTTGCCGGAGGCCTGCGCCCCGAAGAAAGCACTTGGAGGGATTATGTTGAATGTCACTTTCAGACCATGTGCTAATTTTTCACTCGGATCATCTTACCGCTCTCATCCAGAGCCCACAATGCATTTCATTTAGCATTAGTGAGCTCCACAGCTCCAAATCGTTCTCAGTGCGCATTGCATTTGACTCATTCATTACTTTTTTTTTTTTATCAATATCATGCAGCCATGTTGTTGCTCTTTTATCCGCTTAAGAATAAGTTTACTGCTAAGACACACTTAGTCTAGTTTAATTTATCTGTATGTCAGGAAGTAATTGTGCTGAAAAGGAGGTGTTGGGCACAAATCGAAAAAACACACAGAAGTGAGGAAAGGATTTTAGCGAGTACGGGAATCATCATGCATATTTAGCTCTCTAATAAACATTATTGCACAGCAAACAACGTTCAACCAATTCACACACAAAGAATAAAAACAACAACAATTGCCTAAAATAACATGTTTAATGTTGTGCTCAAATTTAAAATTGGAGTATTTAACTTTTTTTTTTCATATTAACAGTGCAGAGTAAAGCCTTTTTTTTAAGCAAGCTGAGACATATTAAAAATCCAAATTCTTTATAAAATTTTACTATATCATTTATATTATAGCATTTATGTTGAACCAATCTGAATTGGCAAGTCAACAATGTTGTGGCCTAAACTGTGATAATTACAGTATGTCCATAATTATGATCATTGATAAAAATCAACAATCAAAGGACGATGTAGAAATATTACAACATAATAGGTGTTAATGACAGAGCATTGCACACTTGCACAAGAGAGCTAAGTCTGAAAGTGACTGTCAGATCTTGCTGGTGGTGCTTTGTGATTGAGTGCAGACTGAAATCAACTCAATAAATTAAATTGAATTTGTAAACTGAATTTGGGCCCAAAAACACCAGCAGGAAAAAGATTTTAGCTTTCTGCCAAAGGCTGAACACACTACCCAAGATTGTCTGGAATGCAAATTGCTAGGACATGCTTTAAGGACACGCTAGCCTTCATCAGCATCTATCAGAGCTTTGGTTCTCTCTCTCTCTCTCTCTCTCTCTCGTTACCCCTTTCTGTCTGTTCTTTATTTTTAGTCTGGCTTTGCTCTGGGCACTAAGGTCTCTGGTGCTCATTTCTTTCTTTGACACAACGGGACTGATTAAAAAGGGCAGAAGTGATGGCCACGGGCCCCAACTCTCATTCACTCTCCTTTATCCTTCCATGAGATCTCTCCACTCTCTCCTATAACACTGATTGTTCTAATTCCCACATGTTCCTGCTGCAGAGCCACACAGGAACGTATCACTATGAGACATCCACCTGAGCTTCAGGAAGAAGAGGAGCAAATAAAGGAGGAGAGAAGAGCTACAGAACTCTATTTTATTGTATTTTACTCAAAACACATGATTGAGTTTCTTGTGTTTGACCTTTTATCTATTCCAAACAAAACAAGACCCATCTATCTATCTATCTATCTATCTATCTATTTTTCCATACTGTGTACAGTATATTCATCTATCTACACTATACTGTATTTTGAACAACCCATTGATCATTTATACAAAATCCATCCATCCATCCATCCAACTACAATAGCTGTATGTGTCTGTCTGTATCTACTGTATATATCTGCCTGTCTGTCTCTCTGTTTAAAACCCTATCCATGTTTTCCTTCATCTGTCCATCTGTCCACCTTCTCTGCACCAAGCATCTATCCATTATTTGGTGATCATTCATGTGTTTAATGCAAGGAAGTGTCAGTGCAACAAAGTCTTTCTTTCTTTCGTTCTTTCTTCCTTTTTTCATGTGCAGTTCTCAAACTGAAACCCTCTTGGCTTTTCAAAGAAAAAAGAAAAATCCTATTAGAGGAATTCAGTAGGAAGAGACTGTGGTGAATTGAAAAGTGCCTTTTTGCCTGATTAGAGAAATGGAAGGGAAATTGATATTGGCCATGTGCTCTAAAACTACCAGAAATAGCCTTGAAAGAGTCGTCCAACACACATGGCCTCTAATTCCTCCCTGTGTGTCCATCCTAGTTTCCAAATAGCCATGTGTGTGTGTGTGTGTGTGTGTGTCCACAGCTAGAGCTTTCAAGATAACAACACTGCAGTTGACTGCAGTGAAGTCACCTATAGATGAGACAAATCCCCCAAGGAGAAGAGAACATTTCCCCCAGATTGACTTTGAACTCTGAATCACTAATGTCCGCACTAAGTGAATGCGAAATGAGGGGGCCATTCGGAAGAAAAATGGCTGTCACGTTTACAGGATCGGTGACATAAATCCTGAGATAAACTATTTCACTTTATGTAGTCCCCCAGGCTGTAATTCTTCTGCATCATACTGTTCTCCTTCTGTTCCTTTGGTTTGAGCTCTTTAAAACAGGTTCTGTCTACATCTTATTATATTTGTTTGCCTACATATGTAAATAACAGAAATGGATACATTTCAAATTTGGTGTCATAAAAGGTACCATAAAGTGTTAAAAAAACAGAAAGGAAATTTAATAATGATGGAGGATTTAATAATGTATTTTACAACATAGCATGACTGAATTCTCTGTTCTGACTGGCCAGTAGTGATTCATTTTATGAGTTACTCATATCACATGCAAATATCCATTATGATGTTATAATGTACAGTAATTGTCTATTGTAAAAAGCAAACGAATTGGGAAAATGTCCAATTAAATAGATTGAGATTATGTTGGGTTATTTTAAACTCCCATCAAACTGAGCCATGTTCCCACTGCCATGTGCAACTTGGAAGGAATGCAGTAAAAACGCTAAGGTTGTAATATTGTCTCTCTTGACATGGAACGACTGAGCATTTTAAATATATTTTTTAACGTAACTAACATCTCTTAGGGACTACATTGACAAGCAAGATGGGCAAAACTGATTGGTTTTCTGACTTAGTTGGTATTGAGCTGTCACTGCATTGTTGCTACAGTACATGAATAGAGCTCTCACAACAAACTCTCCAGGCTTCTGCTATTACCATAGTAGGTCCGATCCACGTTACAGAACACTGCATTAAGTTCATATTACATAATTGTGGTGATTACCTGCTGTGTGTGCGCCATAAACATGGTAATCACCTACTTGATCCAATTTCTCACACCATCGCTTTGTGATGAAAAGAAGCCCAGGACGTCCAGAAGTGAGTGTAAAAGCTATGGCGATGAAACTGATACAGCTAAGAAGCACTCAAATAATTGAGATAATAGAGCGAGGTGAAAAGATGTTTTTTTAACATGAATCATTCAATCATCAGCACAATTCTAAAGAACACTGTACTGTAATATATTGTGTATAGTCAATTGTGTTACTATCCTAGTACCTAGACAATGTTTGTTGGACATACGAGCAAACTCTATTGCTCTCGGGAATGGAACTCATTTGTATGTAGGAGACTTACTGTACTAAGGTGCATCATATTTCTCATATACATTAAAGCTCGTTTTAGTGAGAGTTCAAAGCTTCTAAAAAAAAAAATAATAAAACATGTCATAGGCAATTGTTATATGTGTGCATATTGACAATAATTTGCTCGGCTTGCTCATCAGAGACAAACTGATAATTATAATTTGTACATTTTGTATCACACTTTTCAAACTCATTTCCATAATTCTTTGATTCTGTAAAGCTGCATCGTGATGACCATTGTTAAAAGCGCTATCTAAATAAAACTGAATTGAATTAAAATTAAATTTACCACAGTTACACGTGGGAAAATGCCATTTGTCTTGTTTTGCTGCCAAACTGTTCAGATTTATAATAATTATAAACATGATTTTAAAATACCATGCGACTTTTTGTTTTGTGAAAAATCATCTGCTTTTTAGTGGTAAGAGTGACTCTACCAGTCTACCATTGATTATTTTCCCATAACAGCATGCCCAAACATTCTATATTTCTTACTTTAACAAGCCAGAGTGAAGTGGATAAAATTACAGGTTTAATTACTGAAATTTTTATGTAAAATGTTGTAGATATAACTGCAGAAAAACACCGAAATTGTTATTTAAAAAACCTGGAAGATGAAAGAAAGAAAACTAGACAATTAGACATCACTGGCCCCATGGCTCAAAATCAGTCATAATATAAACCTGACTTGAAATGACTACAGAAAAAACTAGCTTTATAAACATACTAATGAGACACAACATGACTAATCATGAGTAACAGGTGCACACAAGCATCGGGGGTGCAGGCGGGGTGGAGGTGAAGTAGGGGTGAGGAAAACAAACAAAATAAACAGGAGGCGCGTGGTTCAACATTAAATGTAGAGATTTTTTAAATTTACATGTAGAGGAGAGACAGCTGTCACACGTCTAACCAGAGATATTGGTTTGATTCAATATTCCTTATGTTTACCTCATGATTAATCTAATATAAAAATTTAAAAATCTTTTGTACAATTTTTTTTAATTTATTGACAGATTCATTTATTGAATTGAGGTGTTTCAATCATGCCCCATATCCCCAGTGAAGATCAATCTTAATGCTTCAGCATACCAAGACATCTTGGACAATGCTAAGCTTCCAACTTCATGGCAGCAGTTTGTGGAAGGCCCTTTTCTATTCCGACATGACTGTGCTTGCGGCACAAAGCAAGGGCTATAAAGACATGGTTTGATGAAATCGGTGTGGAAAAACCTGACTGGCCCTAACACAGAGCCCTGACCTCAACTCCATTGAGCACCTTTGGGATGAACTGGAACGAAGATTGCGAGCCAGGCCTTTTCGTGCAACATCAGTGCCTGATCTCATATACTGTATGCTCTACAGAATGAATGGGCACAAATTCAAACAGGAACACTGCAAAATCTTGTGCACAGCCTTCCAAGAAGAGTGGAAGCTGTTATAACTGCAAAAGGTGGACCAACTCCATATTGAAATAAATGTATTTGGATATAGGTGGCACAATGGATTAGTGGTTAGCACTGTTGCCATGCACCTCAAGGGTCCAGGTTCAATTCTCAGTCAAGTTCGATTCCCGCCTCTGTGCGCATGAAGTTTTCCTAATTCTTGGAGCGTTTCCTTCAGGTTCTTCGGTTTCCTCCCAGAGTCAAGACATACAGATTAGACTAATTGGCATTCCCAAATTTCCCATAGTGTGTAAGTGTATGGGTGTGCCCTGCGATCGATTACCACGACCACCCCGCAACCTTGTATACAGGAAAAAACTGTAAAAAGTGAGTATTTGGATACAATGTCATACAAGTAAAGGTTTGTATAAATTTTTTTAAATTTCAAAAATTGAAAATCATTTTTGGTAAAGCATCCCACACATACAAACATCTTCCCCAGACACTTTTTTGTGGTGTTTTTTTTTTCTCCACCAAGCCTAACGTCTTTTTATTTTTCCCCTTAATGTTTTCAGTGGTTGTACACTAAATCATGTCGCTCGAAAGCTGTGACGAGGGGCCGATGTCAGGTCAGCCGCTGGCTCAATAAGGGTCCCTGATTGTATTTGCTAAATTCATGTTGAATCATGAGGGGAGCATGTCTGAGGTAAAAACACTTGACTTTGGTTTCAGACAAGCTGCCAGGAAAAATTACACTCAAGTCGCTGGAATAGAATTGCTGCTAGTTCACTGCCTCGCTTTTCTGCACAGACAATGGAAAGATTTATGCGTTCACACTCGTGTTGTTGCAGTGTGTTCATACATGACATAAAAAAAAAAAAACATGAAAACAAAATACAGAAGTACTACAGGATTGGTACAATTCGAGTCGGGTTCCATACTGATCATTATCGTAGTTAGAAAAGTTAGTTATTCTAAAGGGAAATAAAATAATAAAAAAATGTATGGTCTCCAATTGATTCTTGCCGTTGGTTATACAATAGTTCTGGTCTCAAGGCTCAGATACGAGGTCATTTCAACTATTCAGAACGTGTGTTCAAATTCACAAACTACATTTAGGATCGATTGTAATTCAGGTGGAGATTAAACAATCAGGATCTGCCGTTGTGGGTCTTCAGGTCATGCAAAGAAGTGTGAGGCGGATATCATTTAGATAGATCTTTTTTATTTATTTTTTTATTTTACATCGAGTGAACTTAAGGACTCTCTGATTTCGCAGTGAAATTCTCCTTCTGTCTTTGTGTAAAGAGACTCTTTCACATTCTGTACATGATTGCTCTGTTTGATTACTTTAGTGCTCCGAGCATTTGAATTACATTGGAGAGGGCAGAAGTGCTAATGAGAGAGAGAGAGAGAGAGAGAGAGAGAGAGAGAGCGACTAACAGCATTTCACTTGGAAAAAAATACTTCTCATTTTAATTTCTATAATAATAACTTTCATGGTGAACATTGCACATAATATATGCTTAATTATAAATGAATAAAAAAAACATTGTTTAACAGTGGAGGAAAAAAAACTTATTATATTCAGATAAATCAATATCAGATGTTAATACTGTGTTAAGAGCTTTTAATACAAGTATTAAACTGTATTATTTATAGTTAATACCTTATATAAAATATGTGATGTGTAACCATTTGTATTAATTAACAACACAATAAAAAAGACATGGAGAAAATAGATTTAAAATGTTTTCTTGAATTTTTT
>JAQMYL010000014.1:5773125-5783633 GCA_030014365.1 Clarias pachynema | reverse complement strand
CATATTCATCTGCCCTGGAATGTAAATCGTCCTGAGGGACAGGAACTTGTCCTGTGCCCCAAAGCAGAATCTGGTGCACTAGCTTTTCCCAGTGGCGCAAGCACAGTCTGCCCAGGTTATTATTCACGAGACTACCGTAGTGTTGTCCACCCGCACTAGGACATGGTAGCCTCTCAACTGATGGAGGGAGTATTTCAGGACCAGAAACAGAGTCATCGTTTCAAGGCAATTTATGTGCCACGTGAGAAGATGACCTCTCCAGATCCCTTGGGCTGGACGGCCATCTAAGAACGCACCCCAACCCGTGAGTGAAGCGTCTGTCGTTAGCAGCTTGCGACGACAACATGGACCTAGAGTGGGACCCAGAGTCAAAGACGAGGGTCTGACCCACATAGAAAGGGTACAAAGCTCTCGGCACATAACCCTCATTGCCTCTGGGGATTGGCCCTTGGATGTTCGGCATCCTGAAACATGGCAGGAAGGAACCGAACACCTAACATTTCGCTGGAGACCGCTGCTCCCCGAAACACGCAGCATCGAGTGTAGCTTTTGAAAGGGAACTCCCAACCAATTAATGCCTTACTATCAATGAATTTCTCATGAAGGAAAAATGCTACTACAGAAGTCTGCGGTTATAATCATGCATTTATAGTATTTGCAATTATTTATTCTGTGATGCTAGAGGTTACTCGATGTTGGAAAAATCACATCCTGTCAATCAGCAATTTTCTGTAGCTATTATTTAAAGAAATCTTCTGACAAGTTAATAAAGTTTGTGTCATACCACCAGTTGTGTATGCTAGAAAATTTGCAAGTAGGATCAGCAATTATGGAAAGTTTAATGTTTGTCATAGCTGTGTCATAAAAAAATAAAATAAATAAATAAATAAAATCTGCCATGAAATGTTTACAACAGATGCAGGGTTTTGGTAATGTGATTGCTGATTCATATTTATTGTTTATGGACATATTTTATTGAATAAATACTATTTTTTAGTCATTAATTAAAACTGGTTGACTTTTATCCCTACAATATTTACAAAGTTGAACGATCCTGCTCAGGTAAGAATGTGCAAGTTCCTTGATAAAGTTGCTGTATCAAAAGTGCGACTTAAACTTAGCTTATTAACTATTTAATGACTTCCACTGCATCAGTGTTAGAGGAGATCGACCCGGGTATGCGGATCATTATTGGCCCGGCTGCTCCTCAGCAGCTTTAAACGTGTTATTTACTCAGCCAATTACACCACCGATGCTGTGTGTTTAAGTCGAGCATATTGTTCTCCATTTGTCTCCTCAAAAGAAAAACCCAAGGGGGGAAGAAATCTCCTTCAGACACCTTCATTTGACTTGCATTGCAGTGCTGTCTAGTTTAAATGGTTCTCTTGTTGGCTGTCTTTAAATAAACTTGCATTATTAATACTCTTTTTGCACCACTGACTCAAATATATTTAAATGACAGATATAAAGTAGATTACCTACAAATATACTTCACTTTAACTATGGTAAACTGGAAGTTTTAAATTGCAAGTTAGAGGAAAACAGCTTCCTTGACCATTCCTACAGATTTTTAATATCAACAATGAAAACAGATGAGAAGGTTACTTGAAAAGATGGCAGAAACAGTGGCAGTAGATAGGATGCTAGGCAATTAAATCAATCTCATCATTTCAATTCAATTCAATTTTATCTGTAAGGCAGATAGCAGTACACAAGGCTGCAAAGTCACTGGGAGCACTGACTTTCATAAGTCAGCGTGCCAAAAGACATGTCCTGTGTACATCAGGAGATCTGCAGCTGGTGCTATTCTGACCATGAATAAAGAGTGAATGTGAACTTTTGCGTGAAACTGGATGATGCTCCAATGAGTCGTTTGAGGTGTTTTGAGTGGCACGCATGTTTCAAGAGTGGATGAATATCACTGCAAGACCCAGAGAGATCAAAAACATGAGCTTAACCCCTGAAAATGTTGAACCCTTAATCACTTGTCCATGATGATCGTTGGCGAACAACATTGCTGTCATTGTCTGTGTGTCATACGGAAAAGTCCAGGCAATTCTTATGTGTAATTTGAACATGCATTGTGCTGTTGCGAAGACCCAGAAGCAGAAGGAACATTGCGTCAAAGCCTACTGCCAGTTTTTAATGTCAACAGAAAGAAACCTTGAGAGGAACCAGACTCAACAGGTACACTCGTCATCTGAGTGATATAAGAGGATCATAAATTAGTCCCTGGTATATCTGTGTGCTATGAAGTTGAAAGTTCAATGCAGCAGGTAAAATGTTTAAGTTAATATAGAGTTCACGAATAGTTCAGTCCTAAACAAGTGACTTCAGTCACAAGCCATCAGAGAATCGTGAATCTTTATCACAGAATCAAAATCATAAACTCTTTTTTTTCCTTTGTGGTCAGCACCCCCACTGGTTATGATGGCATTACACCTAGCAGACATGTAGCTTTAGTCATCTCTTGAGGACATATTATAGGACTCACATGGCAGCCATCAAGATAAGGAATAAGCCACAATGATATTAGTAGAGTTTTTGAAAAAAAAATGTAAAAAAATAAAAATAACAGCAATGAGGTGTTTTGATATGTTACTACAATAAGTATTTTAGTGCCATTTTACCACAGAAACAATTGCCACCACTGTCAGATATACACAGAAAATTAATCTACAATTTAATTTCAACCGCACTGTGGTATAAAGCACTATAACCATTACTGATATAAAGAAGCGTCCCGATGGCTTATAAATATGATTTTGTTCATGTTTGTTATGCACATTAGACAGATTTGATGTTGGAAGGAAACCATTTCGCGCATTTTTAAACGAGTCATTGTGAGCCAAGCATAAGATAAAGGTTTGTTTTTTTTAAGCAATAAAACCCACCAGACAACAAGCGATACATTTGAAATGTTTCCTCTGAGTCATTACTGTCTTTTGGCGAAGCTGCTGAATGCAGTATTATCTAATAAAAGGCAAAGCAGTAGAATATTCAAGGCTCGGGCTGCGCATTATGAACAATAAACGCTAAAACCGGCAGAGCCGAGGGCGGCTGTGTGAAATGTAGGCACCGTGAGGCGTTAACTTGCTCGCCTGCTTGCTGCAAAAAATATCAGGCGGATCTGAAGATGTGTTGTTGAGATGTGTGGATATGCTGGGTCAAAAGACAGTTACTCATAAAGCAATCCCTGTGTCATCTACAGGGGAATTCAGTTAATTAATGAGGAAGGAATATCTCGAGATCAAACAATTGTGTCATTTATGGTTATACACTATATTGATAAATAATATTATTATTGTACCATGATTTTTTTTTAACAATCTCGGATCATCAAACTTTATATTGTACATGTTATACAGTATATGAGCATAAATAAACAGAAGACAGGAGCATCAAAACCAAATCAACAGTTCCCATTATAAAGACACTAAATTTATACTTTGTTTGCTGATTGCTTAATTGAGAACAAATATAAGTAGCCTAAATCAGAACAAACCCTGTTAGCTTCATGGCTTGTTTGGGAAAACGGGTGGGAGGGGAGAAGTAAATCTTGGACTTAATTAAAAGAAACTCGATTTTCCGCTCTTATCTCCTGTAATCACGTTAACCAACAAGGGGTCGTGAAAGCTCATTAAGAGTATGGATTTTAATTAGTGGCCCTTTTGAACCTAGGTAAATCACTGATGCTCCACAAGTTGCCATTAAACCTTTCATGGGTTTTATTTATTTATTTATTTATTTATTCATTTTAAAGTACCACTGAAGGTGAAATTTAAACCATTAACCATTATCTAGGTTGAGTAATAAATTTTGTTTTCGTAATGAGCAAGAAATGACTAAATTCTTAAGAGCATCCATAAATTGTTTCCCTTGTTGAGAATGTGAAAAACAGATGAATATGCATGAATATGAATATACATACAGTTTTTCCATGTGCTTCTTTACTACACCATACCATGTAGTTGCTAATGATGCATGAGCATTAGGTATGCAATCGAATATAGCATACATTTCACAGATGAAACAGACACTGTGTATTTGCATTTGGTCCGAACAGATATGAATAGGATGTGTACCATTTTATTTTAAATATTCATCACATTTTTCTGCTGGTTGAACTCAAGATTCTCCTGGCTATGAGCAGTGCACATGCTTCTGCTGTCGTTTCTTAAATACTGTATGTATTAAAGGTCCCATATTTTACTATTTCTTTAACAAGTTAACAAATGATCAACATATCTTAAACTTGCTTGGTTTCACTCCTCTTCTGAACATGCCGTTTCAGTGTCTATGTAGATGAGCTTCTGCCAAACCCCACCTGACCAGAGAATAGTAAAGCTGGGAGGAAACCCACAAAGCTCAGGGAGAACCCAGACTTTGGTGGTGCTATTTGAGATCACATTATTGAATTGGCCAATACAAAAAAAAAAAAAAAAAAAAGGAGCGGAGCAAACTGGAAACCCATATGAATGTCTAATAAATTGAGGGAACTTGCATAATACGTGCCCTTTAAATTAAAGTCATACAGGCACTACTTTGCTGGTATATACAGAATAAAATTAAAAAAGCATGTTTTTGTAGTGTTTAAAAAGGGGGAAATATCACATATTAAACACATAAACACATTCAAATAATGGTGTAAACAGTTTGGAGTTTATAATTATTATCTTTTAAAGAAAATGACAGTTTTCATTCCTCTCACGATGTTTAACCATGTTTCCTTCTGCAACTTGAAGTGGATCTTAAATCCAGCACTCTCAGCCAACACCCCTACTCCACATCAAACACTGACTTGCGGATGAAAAATGGAGATTAGCAGAGAAAAGCAAACAGACACACACATGCATCACATTATGGATTTTATAAAATCAGAGTTTGATAAACATCATCTCTAACCAAAGTGAATAAGCGCCAATAAAGGGATTTGTCTTAATGCATATTGACCGCTGGACACCCAGTGTACATACAAACCATCTAGGAAAAACCCATAAATCTGCATTAGGTGAATTTGATCAGTGACAGAGGCTCATGAATATCTGTGATCATGTTAGGTAGGTGAGAGGGTGGGGAGGGGGAGAGCATCTCAAATCGACCTGTTCTGTACCAACATGAGAATTCAGCCATTTCATTTTATAAGGAAGCTAGAGCTCACAACACAGGGCATCATTTGCACGCTGTGTGTGAAGCAAATAAGAAGAAGAAGAAAATCCAAATGCAGTTAAGAATTTATTAGGTTCATCTTGCTTATACCTCCATTTTGTGTTGACTAGGTAAAAACGATCAGGTAAAACTAATATAGTTCCCTCACTCACTCGCTCATCGACTATATCACTTTATTCTGTGTACAGGATCACGTGGCGGGTCTGGATCCTATCTCAGAACACTTAGGACACAAGGCGGAGTACCCCCTGGATGGGGTGCCAATCCATTGCAGACCACACATACACACACTCACACTACAGGCAGTTTGGGAATGAGAAATTAACCCAATCTGTATGTCTTTGGACTGTGGGAGGAAGCCGGTGTACCCAGAGGAAATCCACCAAGCAAACAGAGAACATGTAAACTTCATGCACTCAGACCCTGAGGCAGGAATCTAACCTGGGCCCTGGAGGTGCAAGGTGATAGTGCTAACCACTCCACCACCATGCCACAAGTACCGATGCAGATTTTAACGCTATGGTCATATCAATATAACAATTATTTATGTAATTGCTGATCACATTTTTGGGATTAAGTATGCATAAATAAGTGATAAAAAGGCAAAAAGCTGCACACCGTAAATTTTAGGTTTAGGTTATTCTTTATATCCTGCCCTCTACGGCCTCTTGAACTAGGCAGTGCTTTTCCTAGAGAAAGCATTCATTGCACATTACCGTATCCTTACTGTACGTTTTTGCTACTCCAGTAATGTTCCAATCACTCTCTATTCCCTCTACCTCTTGTTTTCTCATCTACTATATTTTGATTATATACTGTAGCTCTCCTACATACAGTAGACACATGTATATTACTTTCTCATGGACAGTCTATGCTTTACCCACCCCTATGTCTTAGCTGTAGCATTGCTGTACTGCTGTAATGTTTTAATTTAACCCAAGGTCGCAGGTTGATTCCTGCCGAACCAAACAAAGTTTATAAGTGCACCTCTTTTTTCAAATGCGTGCTACGGCCTCCTGTGATCTTGATCGAATCATTAGCAAAACAGAGCAGCTTCCTTAATTATGATCTGAATCCCGATTAGCAAAAAACATCTGTTTTCGGTTTGATTTTACACTAACAAGAGCAGCTCCCTTGACTTTGATTCCTTCGTGAGCGACATTAATTAGCGATGACAGATACAGTTGAACTAATTAAACTGACAGGCCTCTCGCGAATTAGGATGACATCATAAGAAGTGTGTGCACGCGTGTTTTTAGCCAAGATGGATTAAGCAGAACAAAAGGACTAAGTTTACATTCTGAGCCATTCAGCGTTTGCTGTTTGAAATGCCATTCAGACTATGTTAGTGTAAAGGCGGATGGATATATGTGCAAGGAGTCGGACGTAACATGTCCACTGAACCTTGACGAAATACTAATGTGATAATATACAAGACACTAAACCCTCATATTCTAGATAACAACTAACTCTAATCATTAGGAACATAGTGTGAAATTATAAGGTTAGTTCTTAGAAACATTTCTTTGCTTTTTTTCTTTTATTAGCCGAAAGAAAAAGAGATAAATAATAACAATAATAAAAAAAAAAATTTAACGATTAAATAAAAGTGCAAAGTTCATGGTAGAGATAGATTACATTTACGAGAGATGTTCAAATTAAACCGGATCTTTTAATTGTGCAGAATAAATGAACACAGTTCTGAGAGTAAAATCTGACTTTATTTCCTCTATATAATCCCCTGCTACACTGATGCACTTATCCCAGTGTGTCACTAGTGTTTGAATACCAGCAAGGTGAAAAATGTTTTCTCAGTATGCCAATGCCATGATCAGACAGCGTACTTCACTCTTTTAAGAAACTCCTTTAACTGCACAAACATGTGGAAATGGCTTGGATTGAGGTCAGGACTGTACTGGGGATCTGGGAATAACTCCCAGCCAAGGTCCTGTAACATGCACGTGGTGTTGTATGTGTAACCCACTCTCTGTGAGCACACCTCTCTGTCTAGGTTCAGAAGGAGCTGAATGTTTAGTGTAACAGAACACACCACGCAATTAGTAAATTGAACAGTTAGAATCTTAATTTGTTTATAACACACAACATAATTACAGTACAAATATGAAACAAAAATGGGCTCTTTAAACAAAATAAAAGGTTCAGTGATCACTCTCTAATCAGTTTCTTCTCCACCCGATGGAGTGTTCCTCAGTTCCTGTATGTAGATACTGTATGTGGGTGCCACTCCAGGTGATTGGCACCCTCCTACCCCAACAATTCCTCACTCAGCTGCTGCGTAGCTGCTGAGTTCCATAAAGATCAGCTGGTAGCTCGCCATCTCTGGTTCTGTAGATCCTCACGGCGGACGTCGATGTTGTTTTCACTCTCAAAAGACCTGACCGAGATCAGAGAAGTACCACGACTCGCCAAAACAGCACTCCTCACGCTCAACACCGTCTGTGTGGAGCTTTCTTCACCCTCTTTTAATACTATTTTGCTTCACTTGAACACGAGTTTATAGCTGTTTAACACGCTTAATGTGGTGACACTAAATAACACACCTTCTCAATCCCTGCTTGTTCTCTACTACCGCTGTACTGCTCTACGCAACTTCCATTTGCTGGACTCTAAACTTCCAGTAAATATTAATTAAAATTAATTTAACTGCAAAAAAAATAATAATAATTGTATTTCTATGACCTAAAGCAGGTACAGTATATTATCTATATTTTAACCCTATATTTCCAGCTGTGTTACATATGATTGTGTACAGTTTCCACAGGCAGTTGCATCTCAAGTGCAAGTTGGCGAGAAGTTATCCGTCGCTCAGGTGTTCCACTCATTGAAAGTTCACTTAAAGTGGGCTCTGAGCCATCTCATTCATAGACATACAGCCTTCTTTAAAATGTTTGCACCTTTCAGATGTTTTACTGCGACTCTCATCACCATACTCTGCTGGAAGTCTTGTGTAAATGTCGGTCAGTTTTACGCCTTAATTCGTGAGAAATTTCATTACAAGTCTCAGTTTGACTTGTATAACGCATTTTTACTATTTTCTTCCTCTTGCTAAACTATAACCAAGATCATGTCTTGCTTTAGAGCTGGAAAAAGGAAATAAATGTTGTGGAGCGTGACATTGCGTTTGCACATCTGTGTGTCACAGGTCATGCAGAGTGAATTCCTTTCTAGATTTACAGGATTGATTCTTACCGGCACGAAAAGGCACTTTGTTTTTTATGAGGGTCTCCTAATGAAACTACAACAATCCCTCTATGTGTTATGAGAACCGAGGCCCAGGGAAAGGCTAAGTCACTTTGAGTATTGTTTAAATTCACTGTGTGACATGGCGTGAGGGTGTTGTTTTGAAGCTCTGTGGCACAGACTTTGGGGGGAATCTGAAATCTTTTTAAATAGAGTCAACTTAAAAAGATAAAATAAAATAAAAAAAATCAACAAACATGAAACTTTACAATAAATTACTGAAATCTTTTTATATAGAGAACATTTAGTTTTTATGGAAACGCTGTAAAGGTATAGGGGCAGAGCAGAAGCAGATAATTAACAAGTCGAGATAATTAAAACACAAGAACAGGCAAGGATCCAAGAATATAATGGTATAAATAGACATCTTTAGACTCAGAACAGGTGCACACATTAGGTAACCGGACCGGACAAAAACACAAGGACATGAAATAAATAAAAAGCAAAGTCATGAATTCAAAATGCACGTGGGTATTGTGGAAATGGGTTTATTTTAATATATACAGTGGGTATGGAAAGTATTCAGACCCCCTTAAATTTTTCACTCTGTTATATTGCAGCCATTTGCTAAAATCATTTAAATTCTTTTTTTTTCCTCATTAAATGTACACACAGCACCCCATATTGACAGAAAAACACAGAATTGTTGACATTTTTGCAGATTTATTAAATAAGAAAAACTGAAATATCACATGGTCCTAAGTATTCAGACCCTTTCCTGTGACACTCGTATATTTAACTCGGGTGCTGTCCATTTCTTCTGATCATCCTTGAGATGGTTCTACACCTTCATTTGGGTCCAGCTGTGTTTGATTATACTGATTGGACTTGATTAGGAAGCCACACACCTGTCTATATAAGACCTTACAGCTCACAATGCATGTCAGAGCAAATGAGAATCATGAGGTCAAAGGAACCACCTGAAGAGCTCAGAGACAGAATTGTGGCAAGGCACAGAAAAATTAAGGTTACAAAAAATTTAACAAAATATATTTTTAGATTTATAAAATATAACCACGGTTACAAAAACAATTCTGCTGCACTTAAAGTTCCTAAGAGCACAGTGGTCTCCATAAGCCTTAAATGGAAGACATTTGGGATGACCAGAACCCTTCCTAGAGCTGGCCGTCCGGCCAAACTGAGCTATATGGGGAGAAGAGCCTTGGTGAGAGAGGTAAAGAAGAACCCAAAGATCACTATGGCTGAGCTCGACAGATGCAGTCGGGGCTTTATGGCAGAGTGGCCCGACAGAAGCCTCTCCTCAGTGCAAGATACATGAAAGCCTGCATGGATTTGCTTAAAAAAATTAAAAATAAAAAAATAAAAAACACATGAAGGACTCAGAGATGGTGAGAAATGACATTCTCTGGTCTGATGAGACCAAGAGAACTTTTTGGCCTTAATTCTAAGCGGTATGTGTGGAGAAAACTAGGCACTGCTCATCACCTGTCCAATACAGTCCCGGCAGTGAAACATGGTGGTGGCAGCATCATGCTGTGGGGGGTGTTTTTCAACTGCAGGGACAGGACGACTGGTTGCAATCAAGGGAAAGATGAATGCGGCCAAGTACAGGGATATTCTGGACGAAAACCTTCTCCAGAGTGCTCAGGACCTCATACTGGGCCAAAGGTTTATCTTCCAACAAGACAATGACCCTAAGCACACAGCTAAAATAACAAAGAAGTGACTTTCAGCAACTCTGTAATTGTTCTTGAATGGCCCAACCAGAGCCCAGACTTGAACCCAATTGAACATCTCTGGAGAGACCTAAAAATGGCTGTCCATCAACGTTTACCATCCAACCTGACAGAACTGGAGAGAATCTGCAAGGAGGATCAGAGGATCCCCAAAATCCAGGTGTGAAAACCTTGTTGCATCTTTCCCAAAAAGACTCATGGCTGTATTAGATCAAAAGGGTGCTTCTACTACATAAATACTGAGCAAAGGGTCTGAATACTTACGACCATGTGATATTTCAGTTTTTCTTTTTTGAAATAAATTTGCAAAAATGTCAACAATTCTGTGTTTTTCTGTCAATATGGGGTGCTGTGTGTACATTAATGAGGGGAAAAAATGAA
>JAQMYL010000014.1:5759674-5773025 GCA_030014365.1 Clarias pachynema | reverse complement strand
TTTCCATACACACTTATATATATATATATATATATATATATATATATATATATATAAAATGCTGCTCCTCTCAAGGGATTGCCACAGCTGATCATCTGATTTGCACACAACTTGGCCTTAGACCTGATGCAACCCTCCCGTTTTATCTTGACTTTGGACTGACACTGGACCCAGTGGCTGGGGATTGGGCGGGAATTGAACCCAGGCCTTATACATGGCAGTGAGAAATCTACCGCTGAGCCATCAGTGCCACCTGTAGAATACTCTAGTATCCAATTCTTGGTCGACTTAATGACTGCAAGGTGCCCAGCACCCTGGTCCTCCTGGCACCCTTCCAAGCAAACCATATTTGTTCAGTCTTTTTCCAAATGTGCTGTCATGGACTATACCATGTTTAGTGATGCCTATAGGGTCTAAGATGTAGCCTTTGTCGGGTTTGTATTTATCTGAGCATTGGATGTACTGACCTTGGCATGAATGTGCTGGGATGTCCACGCCTGGGAAGATTGACAGTAGTCTTGAATGTTGTTTTCTTGTTAATATCTTTCTTACTGTAGAACCTTGAACTTTAAATTTATTGAAAACTATTTTATAACCCTTTGCAGATTGGCAGCAACAATTGCTTCTCTGGAAAGACCAATGCTTATGTCTATGCTGCAAAACTACTGGTTTTTATAGAGTTCTGGCCACCTGCTGATGAGTAATTAATCAAGGACTGATGATTAGCAGCACCTGGCTGCAACTTACCCTTTAAAAGCAGTAAGAGGGTACTTAGTATTGCCTTAATTGTATTCTTTTTTGGCTTCATTTTTGTTAAATTAATAATGGCATGGTGAAAAAGAATTATATGTTGTTGTCTGAGGTTGTATTTGCGAAATACTAATCCCTGCTACAATTAGATGATTTTATTACGTTTTATTCATACACACACACACACACACACACACACACACACACACACAATTAAACATGACTGTATATGTAAACCTTCCTGTGCAAAATGTTTAATTTTGATGGTCAACTGTTTTCGGACAGTTCATGGACATTGCATAGTGCAGATAAATTGGAGGTAAATATTTAAAAAGTTTTTAAAGATATAGCTGAAACTACACTCAATAGGCAAATAGCCAGAGAGTTAAGGAAATCAAGATAATAATGATGTTTACGGATATGAAGGTGAGTTAAATATTGTATTTTCCTCAAAACTGTCTTAAATTGACTGTCCTTCAATGAGGACGCTGTTCGGAAAATGGAGTTAAACTTATTTAAAATTACAGATTAGGAGTCTTAACCTGAAAATGTAAGTTAATTTATGATATACTGTATTTGACATCTGAATTTCAATAAATCAGTATGTGGGGTATCTGGGGTACTTCCTCTCTGAGAAACAGCCTACAGAGTAAGATTTATATGCTAATATTTAATAAATTAAGCTTAGTGATAGATCATGCTGTTTTAAATATTAAGTCGAAATGATGAGATATTGTGCCTCGGGGCTGCTGTAGTTTCTTAAGAAATAGGACTTCTCTATAATTAATATTACATTAACCTCACTATAGAGAGAATAAGAAGCACTGAACTTCTTCCAGTAATGTGCAATAAAGCTGGAGTCACCTGTATCTTTTACTCCCCTTAAGAAACATTTTTAAACTAAAATATTTGCAATGCAAATTAGATTTTATGTCTTGTATCTATGTATTTCCAGTGTTATAGTTCAAGTCATAACCTCCTGGCAGCGACAAACGTTTTTCTCTAAGTTGCTTGCTCTCAAGTTTTGTTTAAAGCATAATCTTAATCAAACCATTTAGTGAGCCTTCATATTGTGTGTATGGAGGTGGGGTCATTATGAAAAGGAAGTGTTTGATCATAAGATAAAGTCAATCAGAAGAGTCAGAACAAATCTGACTCTGTTGTAAAATAAATGAACCCGTTAATTGGTCAATGAACAATGTGGAGGAAGAAAAGCATCTTTCCTAGAATTTTCTTGACAAAGGAGAGTTTAACTTTATATTTCCATTTGGACATTATTTGTGCAATGTTGCTGCTTATTAATTCTGTTTATTTTTTATTTTTTATTTTTATTTAAAATATTGTCTCCTGGTTTTCCATGATTCTGACAAAGTTGTTTTCTGAGGCTCTGTGATACATTTAGATTTATTCATTTTCCAGCACTTTGATCCACAGCAAATAGCAAGTGACGCCTAATCCAACCCAAGCACAGAGCTGAACTCCTGCAGAGGCTCTTTGCTTACAACCTTCCAGTTACTAGCGGACAACCTTTACTCTCTGCTTCACGCTGTTGTGTTGCGAGATCCTATTAATGTGGATATTTTTAGCATTTATAGCAAAGCTATTCTCTGATCATGTACATGGATGAAAATACAGCAGCTATAAACCTCCTCTTATTCAAACTGGAAATCAATGTGAACCCCAGCCACCAAATACATGACAAATGCATTGATTTGCATTTGGAAGTATCCCCCGGGTAAGTCATTAGGAGTTACACACTCACTCATCGTCTATACTACTTTATCCTGTATATAGGGTTGCCGGGGACCTTCAGCCTATCCCAAGAGACTCATGGCATAAGGCAGGGTACACCCTGGATGGGACACCAATCCATCACAGTTTCACACATACACACATTCACACCCTCATTCACACACTATGTGCAATTTAGGAATACCAATTAGCCTAATCTGCATGTCTTTGGAATGTGGAAGAAAACTAGAGTACCTGGAGAAAACCCACCAAGCTGAACGAGAACATGCAAACTCCATGCACACAGACCCCGAGGCAAGAATCGAACTCAGACCCTGGAGGTGCAAGGTGACAGTGCTAACCAATAAGCCACTGTACCACCCATTAGAAGTTTTCGAACTCAAAATAACATCCCATTAGAAAATCATAATGTGTGCAGTAGAGAGGTAAATGCTGAGCTGTGTTAAGTGAAAACCTTTGCATATTCGCTGGTTCTGGATTAATAGACATTGTGTATTTAGCCTTATCATGTCAGCAGTGTGGTCTGAGGAAAATAATTGGGTTTAGTTGTATATTAAATAACCCTGTCCAATACCACAAGTGCTGACATGCAGCTACTGTATTTCTTTAGTCACTTAAACACACCTTTATTCACACACACACACACACACACACACACACACACATACTGTACACACATACACACACATTTCTTTTCTACTTTTTAAAACATTTTGCTCCGCTAGAAAAAAGCAGAGGCTGTAAAACTGTCGAGGTAAAAAAAAATGTGCTCTTCATTTATCACAGCTAAAAAGCTTTAAACAAGCTGAATATGTGGCATTTGAGTTTATTTAAAAAAGTGTAAATGTGTGTAAAAACTGAAGGAACTTTATATGCAGGTATGAGATGTAGTGGACATAAAAAGCAAAAAAAAGCATATTGCTTTTGTCCTAGACTGGGTCATCAAGTTAGCCCAGTTATCTACAACATACCGACTAAAATAACTGTCAAATTCACATACAGTATGGTCTCATATTCATATATTGATCTCAAAGGTTTGCATGTCTACAGTAGCAAAGAAATTGGCCCAATATTTTTGGATTATTATAAATTAATTTGTACGACACCCATGCAGAAAAATTGTGGAAAGGATTCTAAATAATTCGATTAAATGTATATTTGGTTCTATATTATCTGAACCATATACAACTTCAAATCTGCTGACTGATTCATTTTGGCTGACATGTTTTAGAGTGTAATAAAACTAAGAACATTTCTGCATTTGGTCCTGCATTTTATCATCCCTAATAAAAATTTTGCGGCTTCAGAAGTTTTAGTCTGGAAACAAAATGCACTAGATCATTAGAGAAATGCTTTTGACATGTAGTTAATCCCATGCTGATGATGCCAATGTCTTCGATCTGAGCATCTCAGTGTAGCAGATGCAGTCCTGATTTGGGTTTAAAGTGTAATTAGTTTCCAACTGTTATCAAAGACATTAACAGAAAAGCAATATTTCTAATGATCATCCATTTAAGAGGATGGGAATGAAGTTTGGTGTTTAATGGAGCACAGATTGTAACCTAAAATTCCAAAATTGTTGACACCTTTCGGGAATAATGATCAAAAATGAATAGATATTGATTTTTTTTATATCACACCCATTCTCATGTATATGATTATGATACATAGTTTTATTTTCTTTTTTCCTTAATGTAGTGACTTTTTTTTTTTCAGCAAAATGCTACTTGTGTTTTTTAAACAGGTGTGTGTGTAATGTAAGCAGAACATATTGTCATTATTATCTACAGTAAATATACTGTAAGTATACTGTACTGAATGACTGTTACTGGCAACTTAGATTACTTAAGCTACTTTTTTCTTTAAAGGAAAGCCACTTTATGAAAGCGATTTTCCATTTTTCCCACTTCAGAGTACAAGTAGGAGTCCATATTTTTGTTATTTTGTTATTTATTTTTGTACTTCTCTACACCAAATTGGAAAATCTAATTTTAAAAAATCAAATGTAATTATTCAGTGAATTAGTTACAATCAGGTCCATAAATTTTGGAGCAAAGATACTTTTTTGCCATTTGTCCTACAAAGATATATATATATTTTTTGCCTGAACACCACCACATTGAATTTGAAATGAATAAATAATGAAACACATGGCTTACATGTTGCATGGCCAGGTGTAGCCTGTTCCCTAGTTACTCAATGACTAATCAAGCAGATAAAAGTCCTCGAGGTGGTTTGGAGTGTTACTGTACAGTACATTTGCATTTGGTAGCTGTTCAATCGAACTCTCTACATGAGGACCTAAGAGATCTATAAGTGAAAAAAAAACACACAAAACAAATGCACAAGAGAGACAAAACCATTATGATTGGCCAGTACAAAAGAAGGAATTAACTGGCAAGCTCAGCAATGGCCAAAGGCCCGTACTAAAATGGAGGAATGCAGAATCCTGTCCATGGTGAAAAAAAAAACCTTTCACAACATCTAGCCAATTCAAGACCATTATTGAGGAGGTAGGTGTGCCAGTGTCAAAGTCTAAAGTCAAGAGATTATTATGAAGTACTGGAGCTTCACACCACCTGAATGATGGGGGAAAAAGTACAGTATAGAGAATATAGGTATCATCTCATAATCCAAAGCATACCACATCATTTGTCAAACATGATGGAGGCAGTGTTATGGCCAAAGTGGGTATGGGCTGCCAATGGAACTGAGTCACGGGAGTTATTTATGACATGACTGCTGTTAAAAGTAGTAGGATTAATTCTGAAGTAGAGTTCCAGTAAAGGAACCTTAAGACCATGCTTCATATTGTAAATGTATAATGTCCCAAAATATACAGTGAAAGCTACCCAGGGCAAAGAAAAAGGGATCTTCTTGACTGGCCAAGTCAGTCGCCTGTTCTCAACCCAACACAGCATGGTTTTCACTTTTTTTTCACCAGACTGAAGGCAGAAAGACCCATAAACAACCAGCAGCTGAAGGCAGTTGCAGTAAAGGCCTGGCAAAACATTGTGAGGGAGGAAACTTATCATTTTGTCATGTCCCTGGGTTCCAGACTTCTGGCTGTCATTGATTGCAAAGGATTTTCATCCAAGTATTAAAGGCAATCCTTATTTATTGTAATTATGTCCATTTGTTTCAATATTTATGAACCCCCATCTCAACAAACAGACACACACACACAAAACGGTGCGTCACTTTTGCTTAACCATATGTCTTGGTGCTCTCATTGTCATGCTTCATTCATATCTGCCATCACACTGCTACTGTTTAAATGCCCTTAAAACATTTCTTCAGGTTATTTGTATTGCAAAAAATGCTGTTGTTCCTACTTTTGACATGTTCTAAGAGCACAGTTCTATGAGCACAGTAATGCTTTGCTTTGATTGCCCTCATTAATCATGAAATACATCAAGAGTGCTGTCATGTAGTGCCATCTGTTCATTATTGTGAGAATCTACACTAGGCTGATGTCACCTAGAATCATGTGGTATTGGTTGTTGGTCTCAAAGCACTTTCTTGAATGAATACGAATGAATAACTGTGCAGTTATACCAATACCAATACCACTATTGGTATTGATGGGTCCCTATCCAATACAATCAACAGGAATAGTATTGATGGTTATGGAGCCATAAACACCTTTTCCATGATTGCCTATAAATAAGCAATGGAGAGAGAGTTGTACAGCAATTTAAAGCCTTGTTTGTGGTTTCAGGTGAAAGAATTGAGTTGAAACTGAAAGAAAATAGTGGAAAACCAAAATGATAATTTTCACCTAGACATAGAAAAGCTCTAGCGTCAATCTCCAGCAGAGTGGAAACATCACACATTGCAATTTAAAAATGAAAAAAAAATAAACTAATCCCAATAAGCATGCTCTCTCTCTCTCTCCATCTCTGGCTGCTCCATTAACTTTGATGATGGTTGAGTCCATCATATGGTGCCTTCTTCAGCCGTCGCCATTTAATTTATGAGCTGGAGTGTGCTGCTGACATAACCTGAAGCTGCTTTCCCTCTCTTGCCATTATTGAAACAGGCCTGAGCATCGTAATATTGATACAACACTGATGTGTAACATAAAATGGAAAGGCTAGCCCACGGCTGGGAATGCGGCACTTTTTAGAGATCGTATAACCGCTGTGAAAATAGTGATGGAGGACTAAACAAAGTCAGGTTTTATTGTCGTTCCATCCATCATGACTCGTATAAAGATACAAAAGTGACTCTGAATGCACTATACCACGCGTAAAGGTGGGAAAATGCAGAGGATTTTGTATCACAGATTTGGATAGAGAGATGGGTAAAGCAGCAGAATTCTTTTTTATTTAGAGTTTTTATTTCATTCAGAGGTCAGGTCAGGGTTAGGCTAAAACAGAAATTATTCAGAAGATTAAACTGGACTACCTTCTCAATAATTCCTATTTCAGTCTAACACTGGGCTTAGATAATCATGTCAGCCTATGATCTGACCTCTGAACTAAAGAAAAAAAAGCAATATTCAGAAAGCATGGTTTAGCAAAACTGTGTTAAAAATACTTACCCATGAAGCTGACCCAGTGAAATGATGGAATTATAGTATTTAATAAGGCACGGCCATGACTATTGGGGCCATAAGGGAATCATTTATGGTCATAACATACCAAAGTCATGTTTATGAATTGTGTAACATCCACTTAACAATTTGGCAGGAACTTTTAAAAAAGTCAACACCAGTGACTCTAGTATGTCTACACTCCAAGATTAAAGTGTACTGATCTCTGTCGTTGCCAGGTTTGTGTGGTCACAATAATTAAATTCTACTTAAACTCATTTTAAAACACAATTGTGGCCACAAGTTAACCATTTTGTGACCAGAAAATAGATCTCTGGAAGCATTTTTTGTGAAAGATTTCCCACAACATTGATCTACTGGGTTATTCTTTGTTTTGTTTGCCAAATGCAGGTAGAGACAATGAGTGAGAAAACAGGTCTGCACGCAGAAACCAGGAAGGACACACCGAGACTGGATTTCAGAAATACAGTACTGTACAGTAGGTCTACACAAGGGACTAGGCTAACAAGAGACTGTAATGTGAAAAACCATGATACGTTGAAACCAGATCCAAATACTGGCAGCTACAGTAGGAAACAATGAGACTAGAGCTAGCAAATTGGAATTATGTGTATAGATACTAGATATGATAAATGAGGAACAAAGGAGGCTACACAAAGAAACTTGGAAAGGGGGAATGTACAGTATAACAAGCAGCATAGAACTAGTAAACAAGTGATGTCATGCTAGATGCTGGTAGACTTCAAGAAGAATCTACATATAGAAAATATTGAAAATATATAGAAAATAAGGACTCCTATGTGGAACTGGAAAACACAAGGTCTAGAATTAGACATTAGGACTTATGGGACCAGGAATCCACAACACTAACCCCCTATTTTCACCAGGAACAGTTGCGTAGCATTCTGGCTGGGACCTGGTTGCCAGAGTTGCCATGCTTGTCAATGCGTGTAAATCCAACAGATGTCCTGAAGTATGAATTATACTTTATATCTTTAGCAGAAGTGGTGCTCTGCTCTGTTAAAGATACTCAAGTAGTCTATCATTAACCTTCTGGAAGAAGTTCAACCTGCCAATCACATAAAGCTTTCTTCTTGAATATTCATTACCAGGTCAAAAGTCTAGTCAAGCTGCTCTGCTTCTGAAATGCTCTGGGTGTGGTATGAAGCTGAGTAGAAGATGAAACAAAACTATTTTATGTTGGAGTCTGGTGCTAGATAATAAAAAATGAGGACTATTTTACTAGCAGTAATGAGTAACCGCCAATGGGTAACAATGGGTCAAAAGATTGACACTAGGGACTAGAGGACTATTACAAGATCTGAGAAACCGAGTAGGAAGTGAAATACAGTACTAGGCATAAGTAACTAGAAACAAGGGATCTAGAGTGAGATCCTAGTTAGACTACAACAAGAATTGAGAAACTAAGTAAGGAGTCGGAATAGCAGATATAAGGAACTAGTACTAGAAGGAAGGGACTAGCACACAAGTACACTAGGATTAGTAATCAGTAAGAAATGACATGACGAGAAACAACTACAAATGCTGTAACTCTGGGAAATACGAAACTATTTTATGGGTTTATTAACTATATGTTTAAGTATTATTGGCACTTGTATCATCTTGCAGGATTATTAATTTTCTTTTTTTTTTTAAATTCTTTTTTTGTACAAAATTTGGCACGCAAGAATTTTGTTGAAATATAAAATTTATCACATTTAAAGATGCTTGCATGCTGCGTTAGAACATAACCCGTAAGAGGGTATATGTTGTACCCCTGGTGACCAAATTTGCCCCATTGACATATAATGGTGAAGGTACTCCCCCATCGAAACAGGAAGTGCTCACAGTTGCATTCCCTGCTACTGTATGTAACTTCCATAGGAACTGTAAGACTGAACCTACAGTAACTGTGGATCCATTGTCATAGAGACATGGGGATGGGCTTATTTTACTCAGGCAACCAATCAGGCTCTCAGGATCATTGTGAAGCTGTTAAGCCACACTCTAGCAACCACTTTAGAGCACCTTAGCAACTGATCCTGGAGACTATAAAAGTCCCAGAGGCTGGAGTTTTATTATTATTATTATTATTATTATGTTTAAAAATTACTACTGTTTTCCCTATATCGGTGCTTCAAAATGTTGTTGAAATGTTTGTTAAGGTTGTAGACACTTGTGAAGGAACTTGGTCTCTTTTTCCATGCAGAATGGTTTAATGGTCTCAGTGCTGTTCTTTTAAACTGTCTAGATAACATCTATAAACATTTAAAACTATCTATTAAACATTTTAAATAAAAATCGACAACTCTGTTCATCATAGATTTTTATGTTACGTATCCTACTAGAAAAAGATTCAGCTTTTATAAAAAAAAAACTCTTATTGAAAGAGTTTATAATTAAATTAGCAAGTGCATAATATGTGATTAATCACCAGGAGATTTTTTTTCACCTTGTCTTATTTGTTCGCTGATGTGCCTCATTAAAGTCTTTCAGCATTAAGGTAGCTTGAAGGTGCCTAATTAATACTTTACCGCAGTGTTTTTCATTTCATATCTGCTTCGATTCAATATCTCGAGGAAGATTAAGAATAGCACAGATGTGTTATATGTGTTATATCATCTCTCTTAGCTTTTAAGTTTTTAATTTCTTTTAAAGTTCTTCACTGCTTTACACCAAGGTTCTGTAAATCCTTTTTTTAAATCAAGCCAGATTAATCAACACAATGATTACAAAAATAATAATCAACTCAGACAGTAGGGATGAATGCTAAAACTCATCATTCAGCTTCATGCTGCCAATAAGTCACAAAAAAAAATTAATTAAGTGGATGCTTCAAGCAAAGTGATCCGATATTGTTGCTCATCAAGGTGTCTGAACGATCGGTTTTGTTCACAGCTTGATTAGTTTCTGACTACAGAAAGAACCGAGGCATCAAGAGAATGCTTTAATCTCTGAACGTACTGTGGAACTTCACCAGACATATGTGACAGATGAACAGCTTCAGAAAGGCAATGAGGGGGGGGGGGGGACACCTTTAAAATGCTACAGTGAATAAAATAAATTTCAAAACCCTAAACATGTTTTCAGGTAAAATATGTACAACCTAACGTTAGGAACCCAGTGTTAGGAATTTACTGCTACTGTTTTCATGCTTAACACCATTTCCCTGGGGAGCATCTGGCATCTGATAATAAGTCATAAGAAGTCTGTAAGCCCTATAATGACCCCCGTTTGACCCACTGTCCTTCATGTCCTTCATTAAAAGACCATAAGAGCTCCTCATTGCATTGATGACATGTCAATGAAGAATCAATTATTACCTTCAGTGACTGAGCATCTTAATTGAGCATTCGGGTTCTTTAAATGCTCTTACTTCATACTGTATGTCATAGGCAGAACCGATGATGAAAAGGTCCAAAAACATTCAGCTGAAGTTAATTATTTCCTAAAATTATGAAACAAGATCAGAGTTTCCAGGATGCATCATTGTGCAACGTCATCAACACCTTCAGACTCATTAGAATGGAAAATTCCACAGCATTTCATGCTTTTGCTTATTTTTTATTTCTTTTTTTTTTTATTTTTAAATAAAACAGCTTAGGGTTAGAGACCTTGCTTATTAGCTTAATTATGGTAGGAAGGGTCAGGGGCAAGTGTAACCCTCTGGTGGTACAGAAAGCATATGCTCTAGGGATGATGAGAAGTGATTTAGTGGAAAGAATCACTGCTAATCAATCCAAACCATTCTCTCCATTATTTACATCTTGATGGGTGTGGTACTGCCCAAGATGACTCCGTACCCACCCACAGGACACTCTCAGTGTGGCTCAATTCCAGTGGATGTATTTGAAGGCTAAGTATGAAGGAGTGTCACAACTAAATATTTACACACAAGCTATTAAATAAAAAAAAACATGGGGATTTATGTGAAATCCACTCCCTGAGAGACAGGTTTTCATGGTTAAGTGTTACAAGACATTAACCAGTGCAGTTTGGCTGCCTGCATCCTATTCCACAACCATTTTTACCACAATCCTTGTCATTTTATAGATGATTTATACTTCATATTACACTGACGGTAGGGTGGAAACAGCTGGTGTCACAGTTAGAAAGGCCTCCGTAGACCAGAGCATCTCATTTAATTTTCGGCATTTGTGGTCTACGCAGTCAGCAAAGGAAGGCAAGTCTACAAAGACCGCATAGACTGCATCCTTCGAAGAGTGCGGTCCCGGAACTGGGACACACTCAAAGTCTCACTGATGACTAACCCAAAACTTTTAGTAGATTTTGGAGCAACCAGGTAGACATGAACAGTGCTTAAGCACCACCGTTATTAAAACATCAACAGTAATCTTTAGAAGAAGGGCATTCAGCACTTCAGTAATGTTCAAAACTCTTGTCAAATTGATGCTATTTGACACTATGAAGTTGTTATGCTGGTTTGACTTTTATCAAACTTGTATTTGAGACCTGGCCATTTTCAGGTTCTTTGTCAACTCTAGGTGTTTATACGATTATATCCAACAGAAGAAAAAAAATCTCTTTTTTTGACGTTTGACACTTCCTGCCAGGCTGGATTACTTTTGAGGCGGCTGACGGATCGATCCAGACGCTCTTGTGTGATAAATGGAGTGCGATGTGACGAGCATGATGACTTCTTTTTCCCTTTTTGAGGTTTATTTATCGATTACCAAGGCCGTTTTGAAAGCGTGCACCCATACCGATATCTAGTTGAAAGGAAATAAAAGTGGAGCGAAAGTGTAAGCCTGAGGCCGTCATACAGTAGGTAGTCAACCAGAATGTTTTTTTTTTTTTTTTTTTTTTTTTTTAAAGCAGGAAATTGTTTTGGGGTTAAAGGTTAAAGCATTTTCAATTAATTTTTTTTTTTTTTTTTGACTGAAAGGTCAAAATTCACATTTTACCGCATGTCATTCTGCATTTGAAATTCACGGCTCCCCTTCAACTGACCTTGACCTTAAGTTATACAGAGTCACAGGCTTTAAATCGTGCTCGTCTTTTCCGTTATGAATAGCCCGTATCACTCTGTCCATTAAATATCCAGAGAAGGCATCTTGTAAAATTCATTCACCCATCTCAAATCCTCTAATAAAATGAACAGTGATTTATTAACCGTCGAGACCTTGGCCCGTTAAGATCGCTCTCTTGTGCTATTATCGTTTATGAACTTCAGATCGAGTTCAGCCTGGGGTGTGTGTGTTGGGGTGGGGGGTGATGGGGTACAGTATGTGGTATAGTTTATCAGAACTTTACAAGAAGCTGGTTGGATAAAGATGACTGAAAAATCTTTAGGGGGCAGTTTTGCAGACAAATCTTTTGAATGAACATGACGGCGACTCTCTGCTGATAATTTGTTCCAGTCGAAGACTACATTTAATCTATTTCAGGCCGCAGGCATCACAAAGATTTGAGCTATAGCCGGTTAGCTACTGCATGTCTGCCGAGAATTCATTAGCACGGAGCTAAATCCTGAGCTCTTAGACATTCAGACGAAAAAAAGTGAAATTAACTCAAAAGGAAATGCATCAAGCTTACTGTTAGACAGACAAGGGAATATTCAAGTGCCACAATAATTAAATGGTCCGGAGTGGACAAGCTCGGGGACAGGAAATAAAAAAGAAGCTGGAAATTACAACTCGTTTATTCCGAGCACAGTACCTCGTCCCTGAGAGCCACAGCCACTTCTTTGGTAGTGCACTCAGACTTTTAGACCAGTGTGTACGTCAGAAGGAATAAAAGTCATGTGAAGCTTCTGTCTTCCATTAAGCAAGAAGAGCCACACATGATGCAAGCAAAGAGCAAGCTTTGTTCCTTGGAGAAGCGAAATGAGGGAAATATTTGACTAGAATGGAAACCGATGGAGGCGCCATTATGTAATATTCTGTAATTCTATTACATTTGCAAAAATATACATCAAGTAAAGGTAAAAGACAGTGTCCTTTAATAATCTAATAAGCACATAAGATTATAAGTTTTATTATTAAAAAAAGTTTTAAAAACCTGCGAAATTTGAAACACATCACTCTACTTAAAATGTAATTATTTCACAAATCTCAAACTTTTTTAATTAACGTGCAAATCCATGTCATACCTTATGTTTAGGGCAAGTATTACCACTAGTAGTTCATTATAGAATTTGAAAATATGCGCTTTTCATTTATAGTTCCTTCACACAGCTTCATTACATTTAGTCCAAGGAAAAGGAAGTCACATCATCTGAATTTCTTGATGATCATGATAAGAAAAGTTATATAAATATCTACTGACAGC
>JAQMYL010000014.1:5730270-5756707 GCA_030014365.1 Clarias pachynema | reverse complement strand
TCATTTGGATTATGATTAAATTAGCATGTTTGTTTTGGCGTCGGTCCAGATTTAACCTTATTTGGGTCCGGATGCGGCCCGGAGTCCGCCTATTGAGTACCCCGGATATAGAGTATCCAGTTCCTGAGATTATAGAATGAGTCTCCAGTTTTAGCATTTACGGTATGTAAGGAATCTGCAGTTTCAGCACTTTATGGAAATAGGCTCCTAGTGCTCATACTGTACAAAGAGACTCTAGTTTCTCTAGAGACTTGAGTCTCCAGTGCTAGCTCTTATGAAAGAATTATTCGCTACCAAAGCTTAAGGAATTATGGAGTCTGTAGGTCAGAGCTTATAAATTGAGCATCTGTCAGTGCTTATGAAAAGAGTCTCCAGTGCTAGACCCAACTGATGGAGTCATCTGTTCAAGCGCTTATGCAATGAGTCTCCAGTGTCAGCACTCATGGAAGGAGACTCCATTTTTACTGCTTATGGGAGGTGTCTACAGTGTCAAATCATTTAAAAGGAGTCTCTATTATCAGGAGTCATCAGCATCAGAGACTAAAATATATGCTGCTGTATTAAAAAAATAGAAAAGATTTCAGGAATTAGAAAATAATTTGCATCAATGCATCATTGGATAATTTCCTATTAAAACACACACCCAAATGTTTGATTCCTTATATATGTACTTGAGAACAATGAGAAGAATTTTTAAATAGGTTTAATATGTTTACTTTGAGCATCTAACACAACGCACGTTTTCATAGAAATACCCCACAGCCTGTCTCTCCATGTGTGTGTGTGATAATGAAAGCCCCCTATGCAGCCATGGCAGGGTTATTTGTGTGAATATCGATGGTGTTGATGGATGGAGTTGTTCTGTTCTCATGCTGGACAGTGGAGAAGGTGAAATATGTCCAGCGGACTTCAGCCATGCATCACAGTGACTGGAATAGTTTGTATGATTGACCACTGTGCGTGACTGTTTTTTTAGCCTCTGCTTAAAATACATGCAAAGTAAAGATTATTCAGTCCAGTTTAATGAGCGTTCGCACCGGCCAACTCATATGAAAATTTCAGGTTAGTTGGAATCAAAACAACGTTTTACACTTGCATGGAATCCAATAATAAAAAGGTTATTGTCAGATAAGAAATTTGTTAATGGACAATTACAGAAACAATCTTCAATCTTTTTATCTATATTCATGGACAGTCTTATTTTCTTCTCCATTTATGTGTTAAATTTCTTTGAAAAAAAACATGTAGACTCATTCTGTTTCAAATTACAGTCTTAACATTGACCCGATATGATTGAGTTCAAAACTGAAAGGGATAGAAATGAGAAAAAATGTCTTTATATGTTGTATGTTTCAAGGTTGTAAGATCACCAATTCTTTGCTCAAGTTAAAGTCCGATTACTTAACTAAGTATATTCTTAAAGCATTATGGGCAATGGTGAAAGGAAAGATTCAGCATGAAAGCACACACTAATTTACTGGTACTGATGCTAAATTAGGCATCCAAAGAACAAAGGACAATGGGGGGAAAAAGAAAAGCTTTATTGCTATCTATCCATTTTAATATCTCTGGTCCAATGCTAATCACTAGACATGATAATTTTAAGATTGACTCCTTTAAGTGTCAGATGAAAAAGTCAACTTTAAAGACTTTAAAGACATGTGGTTAAAAAAAAATGTACAATAGTAAGCAAAAGAGAAAGAAAACCCATGATTATAATAAAAAGTACCATCTAATTGGATGTAGATAAATTTTGGCAGAAATGAAGCATTTATCCATATTATGCTAAATATACAGTAACTGCTCATCATAGCCACTGGGGAAGCCATGTTGGGATGGGGTCAACAGGAGAAAATGGTTGTCATTGGCAATTACTGTAATCTACCCTCATTTATTTGGCATCAGGAGATCACTCACACGATCACTCACTCATCATCTACTGTATACCACTTTATCCTGAGTACAGGACCGCAGGGGGCGTGAAACTTATCCCAGAAGAAATAGGGACAAAGCGGGGGTACACCCTGGACAGGGTGCCAATGCATCACAGGGCACACGCACACGCTCATTCACACACTAGTGGCAGTTTGGGAACACCAATTAGCTTAATCTGCATGTGTTTGGACTGTGGAAGGAACCGGAGTACATGGAGTAAACCCACCAAGCATGAGGAGAACATGCAAACTCCATGCACACAGATCCGAGGCGGGAACTGAATCCAGAACCTGGAGGTGACAATGATAACCAATACGCCACCATGCTGGTATAAGGACATACTGTATGGTATAAAAAAAATTGTCATACATCATGAGGTGGCATACATTATTTTTTTGGCAAAAAGAAATTGGTGACATTTGTTAAATAGTGTCTACCTTAAGATATTAATTTTACTTTACAATAGTTTGTCAAAAATTGTGGTGACTTCAATTTGGCAATATTATGGACGTTGGGACAAAGTTTGTATTACAATGCTTACCACTGGATCACTAGGGAACATGCTGTTGATGTAGATAAATGTGTGTATGTAACAATGGGCATGGTCATTTCTTCAATATTATCTCAACATTTCCAAAACAAGGTTGTCTGGACATTGAAGGTTATCACAACATCATTACAATCCAATTACAATGATCATTTAAGAATATGGTTCCTGAATATGACTAGCTTTTGGCAAAGACCTTGTACCGTACAGTATAAGCAGCCAAACCCAACTAAACCCAGTTAGTGTAACTTGAAAGTATATACTTTTCAGAACTATACATAGTACAAAATGTCAATTTTTCTTCTTGCAATGTGAAGGGTTTTCCCAGTCGTCCCCATGTACAAACTGCTTGATGAGTCTCACTGAGCTAAAAGCACCCAAAGCCTCATCCATCACATGTCAGGTCATAGATTTTCTGCTAAAATCATATTGTCTTTATATGGGTCTCAATAAATCTGTCAAAACTCTAACAGCTATGATTGAAAAAAGATGTTTGAATGTACAAAAACTATCAATAAATCTTCAGGGTTGAATATTCTAAAAAAGATAGTGTTTATTTAAGATTACTAATAGCATGCCAGGCAAATATTGGGTAAAATTGTGTATATCCTGTAAGCCTGCATGGTTGCTTTGCCTGAGTTTACAGACCAATGATTTTTACTTCCACCTGTTACAAGGATTATAAATAAATATATAAATATGTTGATCAATATGTTTCAGTATCATGCTTTCAGGCTTTGAATCTGATCCAAGAGCCGCATCCTTTTTTCTCTTTTTTTAATTTTAATTATCATCTTTGTGGAGCAGTTAATCTGTCACATGCATCACACGGTGCATTCGGAGATTAAAGCGCCCTCCTGATGCGCAGATGCTTTCTGTAGTCAGAAACTGATCAAGCTGTGAAAAAAAAAAAAAAAAGATCAGTCAGACACCTTGATGAGCAACAACATCGAATCGGTCCTCTGCTTGTCCGCTGTTTGTCCATCTTTGCTGTGAGGATAAAACAAGAGTGAAGGGAATCAGGGAGCACTTTCTGAAATTGAAAGGTAAATTGTCAAGAAGAAAGAATCGTTTCGGCAACATTGACGCAACAGGATTTCAAACAGAAAATCTACAGAATTATGATAATGCACAATTGACTGATGAGAAACTCCTTTTATTAAAAGTATTTTCAAATACCCAATAGACCGTATCTAGGGAATAATACACTTCAGGATGTGCTGTTACAGGAAAAGAATCAATTACAATGAGTTTTAAATGAAACAGTGTCTGAAATCAATAGTTTTATTTCATCCTGTTAGTTATTCTCCTTATACACTTTTACCATTTGCCTAAATTTAATAATACCAAAATCAAAATTGATGTCCATTGACACTGTAGACTCCTTCCCTAAAAGAAAACATAAACCGTCTAAAAACTGCTGTCACCAGTCCAAATGTTCCAAAAATACAAATCAGAATGTAGAATGAAAATTAAAAATTAATTCCATTCCTGTGTTTATTATTAGAAATCTTGCTGTTTTAGTGTCTTCATGTACAGGTGGAGTGTACACATATACAGTAGTACAGCCTGCGAATCATGTTGAAGAAGGGCAAAATATACTCTAAAGGAATAAAACCCTACATCGCCTTTCCGTTTTTCCTCTCCGGCTCTCCTCCCTTCATCCATCCATCCATCCAGGTCAGCAGAGCGAGCTGCGACCACTGCGCAAGTCCTGACCCAGCAGCCGAAAATGTCGAGATTAGCGGCCCTGGGCCAAACAGGCCTGATGAATTCTCTCATGAAAACAGGGGAGAGGGGGATAGATGGAGGAGAAAACAGGGCAGATTGTGATGGATGACAGGGTCTTAAAGTCGTTCTTCATGGGCGTCTCTCCAACAGCTGGACTACCTACGGTTATGGCCTCAGTAGGACACAGATTTTTCTTTTTCAGCACACCGTAGTCTTAAAACGTCTGTGGCGCTGAGATCTAAAACCTTCCCCTCGGGCGTGCGGTAATTAAACGAATTTAACACGATTGCCAATCAGAGGGCTCAGAAGGGGAACGCGTATTCTTGTTGCACACCATTATATTTAACAGCTATTACTTTGTTTGGAATTTAATTTTCCCAAAGGTGTGAAGACACAGAGAGAGAGAGAGAGAGAGGGAGAGCGAGAAAGAATTTATCAGAGTACCAAGCTTGGTTCAACAAAAATGTAATACAGCTTGAGGATGCAATACAGCGTCCAACAAAGTGGAAAAAACTAAAAGAAAAATTGGTCGAAACGTGATTTATTTTCTATGCAGCAAAGAAACCTGTTTGAAGAAATCTGTCTCCAACCGAAATTTCCATTTTCTCTTTATAGTTCAACTTCATCACACTGTCACACTCAATTCTAACAGTAACACATCACAGGCTTAGAATAGGCCTACAGTACATAGTGTTAATTGTTGCTTTTTAATGACTTAGTTATGTTGCGCCTTTTAAGCGACGGCAGCTGTTGGGATGTCTACGCCAACCATAAATATATCACAGGCATAGTCATGGAAACCAAAGTTATTAAATAAGTAACATATCTATTTAACTTTTGGGTGTTTTTCGTGGGAATGGATTACGAAATATCAACAGTGCCTAATGATTTGTATCTGTAGTCTTGCTATGACCAAAGTTTGACTAGTAATTATAAAAAGATATAAAATACAATTTAGTATTTTTTATGTCATATGCAAGAGAAATTAAACTTCAGGATGTGCTTTTATAAAAGAAAATATCATGTTCATGCTGATAACAGAAACTCCTGTTCATCACACCATCCTATCACACCGTTGATTATTTTCCTGTAAAAGCATGTCCGCAGGTGGGTAATTTAGCAAGCACAGATTTATAAGAAGCATGATAAAAAAAAACATTTTTATCATTTTATGCAATTCCTTACTGCACAGACAAAGCTTTTTTTTCCCTTGCATTTTCATTCCTCATGTAAATAGAGGATTATGGCTGCTAAATGCTTTGAAAAGCCTGAAGGCTCGCACCTTATCTCCTCTCACAAGCGATGACAGAAGGCAGCGATGCAGCAGATTGTTTTTAATTGCCTCTTCGACTCCCGTCTCAGCAAATTGAATTTAAAATAAATAAATAATAAGAATAGGTTGAACCAAAAAAAACATACAGTCCTTATCAGAATGTGTTGAATATGTGCAGAGAACTTCCTCTCACGGTCGTAAAGGCCCAGGGGTGGCACACACTTCAGCGGGTGTGTGTTGCAGCTTGGCAGTGGCACTTAATGGCCCTCTTTCTCCATTGAGCTCGAGGAACATTCAGGGTTTTGTCCTCTGAAGGCTTCCATAAGGACAAATGCTGCATCGGTTGCATAATTTAATTTGCTTTGGTTCAGCGCTCGTACATAAAAAAGGTGAGTGGGAGGTGTGGATGAGTGAGAAGGAGAGAGGGAGCGAAGGAGGAAGAGTCAAACCTTTACTTTTGTTAAGAAATCAAGAAATCTGGAAAAGCGTGGTGATCAAAACGGAAGCCAAATTCAATTACATTTTTATTTATGGAATATTTATAACAAGTCACATTTTTTAATAGCAATGTACAGTACAAGTCAATTTGGGATTTTTGATTTTCCAGAATAACAGAAAGCAGTTATGAGAGTAAAAACTCCCATAGTTTCTCTATATAATCCCCTGCTACACTGCTGCATTTATCCCAGTATTTCACTAGTGCTTGGATACCATCAAGGTAAAAAGTTGAAAAGGTACACCAGAGCTATGTTTGGACTACCTTCTTCAGATCTGAAACACTGGCCTCCCAGAAACTCCTTTAATGGCCCAAACATGTGGAAATGGCTTGGAGTTTGCACCTTTTAAATTTTTATTGTGGATAAGAGTCTCATAACTGTACTCCTTGAGTCCTCTATAAATGTTAATTGGCTTTACACCATTCATAACAAATTTCATCACAAGCTCCAGTTTGAACACGGCAAAATGTAAAATCTCTAGAAACACATTGGTTCTGATTATAGATTTTAAAAAAAGATATGTTTATGATAGAAAATACTGGTAAGTAGCATTTCTTGCAAACATCTTCTAAGCAGTATCTTTGTCAATCCAGCTTCTGAAAAATCTCTGTAAAATAATACCGAGCCGAAGGTATGCAAACACTTCTCTGTTGTAATTTGCGATTTAGCAGCAAGAGTACTAAAACACTTGAGTTTTCAAGTTGACCCAAACCCTAGCGAGTGCTCTTATATCTCTATTCATCAACAGATCTTTTTTTAAGCACTTCTGCGCCCGGAGAACGATTCTTTATCTCTCTATCAGAGCAGAATTGAATTCACATTGCCGACATAGCTTTAGTTAACTTATCAAATGATTAAAACTCCCAGCCTGCCTGGAGAATCAGTTCACTTCTGATCTGCGGGGGATTCTGTGCCGTAAATCCATTTAGCTAAACCAAATAATCTGTGGTTATGTTTTGAAGATCTAGCAGGAGAATATTTCTTCTGCACAGTTTGGAACTGAACTCTGCAATGTAATTAATAGAATGCATTATAACGTTAGAGTTGGAGAATTACTTGGTCTATGATATTAGCTCATCTCCGCCATGATAATGGGAGATAATGGAAGTCTTATTCGTGTTGAATGTGCGTGTACATGCAAAAACAGGAGGAAAAATGAATCCCCTCATTTTTTTTTCCTCTTCAATTTTCACACATCTATTTTTTTTTTTTCAGATTTTCCTGTTGTTTTTGATGTTTTACGGTGAACCAGGTGCAAGACTCAACATTGGATCCTGAAGCTTCGAGTGCTGTTATTTTATTTAAGTATTATTTTAGCCAAGGTTATTGTTTGTTAAGCTTATTTGTTGAATTTCGGCACACTGTGAGGCTAATGTTAATAGCTTGTATTGCATGCTAAAGCAGGATACATCTTTAGGATAGTAATTTTGAGGAATATTAATAATGTACTAGAAAATTGGTGTGAAACGTTGTAAGCCAATTTCTTGGGCTTTTATTATCAGATATGGAGAACTGATATAGAGCGACATCTCTTTGGTCCATCTGTTTCTTAAGAATAATAACATAGGTGCATAGGGTACAGGTTAACTTCCAATAACTAAACTAGCTATCCTAGTCAATCTCTTGGTTGTGTTTTAACTTTTATGTCACCAAACATCAAGGATGCCAGTGTGAATAAAAACTTAAATATATGAAAGCAATAAATCAAAAACTGCTTGTTTTTTGGTCAGAAATGTGACTTGGAAAACCCTCCAAAGATATGGTAAATGTCCTATAATATTCGGAAACTTTAATGGGTCGAAACCGTAAAAACCCAAGTGGCACAGACCTGTGATGGCAACACAGCATAGGAAAATGATGTTTAAAAAAATACGGGGTGATTCACCGAAAGAGGCCCAGAATATTTTGCAATATCTCTCACTAGAACAAAGCAATCTGAACGAAACAATGTACAATGTGTTCCTCAGTATATGGAGCTTTGAACCTGTCGGGAAGCTCTGAGTCAGAGCGATAAGGTAGGTGCCAGACAGCCATCGTGCTGTTTCACGTTATACCACTTCATTCAGTTACTCAATTTTTTATTAGGATGGTGGTGTACGGTAATGACCAAATCGTTTAAGCAATGTAAGAGTGAATTAAGATTTGGGTATGGTAAGGATGTACGCTAGGTTGGTATGGAAACCAGAAACAACGGGATCTAAAGGCAGAGGACGTTGTAAAATGTTGCAGGACACAATCGGTGTCACGCAACTTCATAATGCAATAGATTACACATACATCAAGGTATGTAGTCTATTTTTTGCGTTTAGATTGCTTTCATCAAAGTTATAACAGAATATTCGGGATCTCTTTTGACTGAATCGTCTTGTGTATATGTGCTTATATGGAAGCCTTGCCGGTGTGCGTTAATGGGGACCCGGAATATGAGAGTGATGTCGCAAAAATGTAGAACTATTTATTTATTTTTTTGGCCATGGAAACAACTGAAAGAAACAATAAAAACACATGATCATGTGTATCTGTGCTATTTCTTTGCCTATGTGGCCCATTTAGATTTTTTTTGCTCTGTCATGCTAGTTTAGTTGGTTAAAATTAAATGTAATTAAATTCAATAAAATTTTATTTGTATAGCACTTTTAACAATTGAACAATTTAACAAAGCAGCTTTATACAATCAAAATAATTATTTAAGTTTGTGTGTATGATTCAAAATTATAAGACTGTCCCTGATGAGCAAGCCAAGGACGACAGCGACAGTGAAGAAAAACTCCCTGAGATGGCAATAGGAAGAAACCTTGAGAGGAACCAGACTGAACAGGGAACCCAGCAACATTTGGGTGAAAACGGATAGCAGGGATTGATATACTAAACTTCCAGTCTCACACAGACTGGAAGTTCTGCAGAACAGGAGATGTGTTTAAGTTAATATGGATTCCAGTTCCTTATTGGAGGCTCAGGTAGACTGTAGGAAACTCAGTTAAAAAAATAAAACTCTGTTAATCAATGTCCTGAAAATAAGGGATATGTCACTATATACTGCACAATCCTGAGCCATATACAGTAAAGTATATTCAGTACTGTACATATATTATTTATATACATTTATAAATAATAATAAAAAAACGGCAAAACAAAAAATAACTAAAATGCTCTAAGTTTAAAGGGTTACAAAAAGAGGGTAATATTTTTCCAGTCGTTTCCGGCCTCTTGTTTTGATCGGCTTGAAAAATTCATCACTGCAAAGGGGCATTTTGAGGGCAGTTCATTTAAAGTGAAATAGTGCATTTAAAAAAAGAAAGAAAAAAAAAGAGTGAAAGAGGAGGGAATTCAGCCATACAAGACTGCATGATCTGAACTGTAGTTTAGCTGGAATGTTAGCAGACACTTTTTGGCAGTAGTGGATGGAGTACTTGAGTGAAAGTCAAGATACCCAAGGTAAAATAGTACTCCAGTAAAAGTCCTCCATTTACATTTCCACTTGAGTAAAAGTACAAAATGACTTGCCTTCAAATGTACTTAAGTATCCAATGTAAAACTGGGATTTATTATGACTCTAATATTTTACTATTCTTTCTGTGATTAGACTTAGTTAATCTACTTATTGCGAAGATTAACACAGATCTATTAATATAAGCTCATTTAGTTAGTCTGACATTGATAAACATTATCATGAGCACTTAACATGCAGGTGACTCAGTTCCATTAGGGAGATCTGAGTAACTGTGACAGTATCTGAGAACAAGCAAACTTTCCTTTTCAGATTTAGATTAAATTGAACATCTCTGCACTTGGCCACCACATGCTCTAGAAAAAAATAGAAAAGAAATCGTAAATATTTTAACCAAATATTACATACTGTATATCAATCTCTCTCTCTGAGGAATATAAATGAATGTTTCATGTGCTTGGTGTGTAAGAGATGTACTAAGATCCAGAACTGCTTTATAATTTATTAGAGGTTATGATCACAGCCAGTGAAAGCTGAATTTGTGGAAATAATAATCTCAGCTTGTTAAAGCAGAACTTCACTCTTCCTGCTAATGGCCAAAACATGGTATTGATATGAAAAAGTGAATTTTAAGATATGGTCATAGAACACTATTTTTCATAATACTTAATGCTTATTATCTACTGATCCATGCTTCATTATTTGTAAATATGCATACACATTTACATTTTCATCAGATAAAAAGAAACATATTTGCTAAATACAATTTCATGCCCTTTTGTGTAGTGTCCATAACTTTTGAATTCAAATCTTTTAATTGTCATTCTGATGAAACTTGGCCAATTTACATTTCACATGAAAAGACCTGATTGAAACATGAAAAATTATTAATTATTAATCTAAAATGCTAAATTGTTAATGTATTGCAACATGAATTTGACATGGTTACAGACACTACAGATTTATACGTAAGTTTGTACCAAAAACCAAAATGCTTTTAATTTTAGTATGAATACTCATTAAAAAATATGAATAATTTGTATTGTAAATGATTATCATTTGAAGTGAGACAATATAACTCTGAAAAATTGTTTTTTGGAGCAATCACCTCTTCAAAACGGCTGAAGTTAGCAAATTGAAAATTTTAGGGAAGTAAGATTGGTCACTTCCATGATGGGTAAACGTCAGACGTAGCTTCTTTGGCACACACATTTTCTGTATCATATGTACTGTATAACATAAAAAAATTAAATCAACACCAATACTGTGTTTTGGCTGCAACTGTTTTAATGTCATAGATTTTATTCAACCAGGTCCAACTGTTAACACTGAATGTTTTGCATTTCAGATCATAAGAGTGTTCAGTCGATAAGTTTTGAACAATACAAACTATGAAGTGAAACAGCAGTAGCTAGTGGAAATGAATAAAACTTAAAGTGATAACTAGCTCCAGCCTGTGTTGCTGCTGTACCCTTGTACGAGATAACCGTAGTAATGATGGGTCAATTTAAAATACAGTGAAAGGGCTCAGTGCTGCGATCATTACAGAGAATTATGGAGGCAGGCGGAGAAAGCATTGGAAAGTAAACGATTCTTTCTTCTGTTCCACAACTTAAAAAAAAAATCAAAAAAGGTCATGGGTTTTGAAGTGGAGAGTTCAATATTTTTTTCTTGTATTTTTCCAGGTGCTCAGTAGTGTAGACTGTTGCACTGATCTTCTACTAGGAACATTCTGTATTTTTTAGGTAGATACAGTACCAGTGAAAAGTTTAGACACATCAGTCACAAGTTTAAACATGAGATTTTTTTTTTTTACATTCTAGAACAATACTGGATTTTTTTTTTCAAAACTATGAAATAACACATATAGAATTATGTCATCAATTAACAACAACAAAAACAACAACTGTCAGTTGTTATTCTAAGACATGAAGCTTTTCTGGAATAATTTTTGCAAGAACATTATTGTCAAGTGTTGAAACTATTGTCCATAATGAAGCTGGCTCTCATGATGACCATTCCAAGAAAGCAAGAACAAAATTTACCCCTACTGCAGAGGAGACGTTCATTTACTGTTACCAGTCTCAAAATCACCAGTTAACAAACAGCACCTCAGATTAGAGCCATTATGAAGACTTTACAGAGCATAAGTAACAGACACAACCCAATATCAACTGGTGAAACCAACAGTTCAAAGTATATTTCAAAAATAGCCAAAATACTGCATATGCTGGACAAAGATTGGCATATTTTTTTCACTCATAAGTAGGATGGAACACCAGATGCCCATGATGTAGTGGAGTTGAAAGTAAAATATTTTACTTTGAAATGTAGTGGAGTAAAAGGAAACAGATACTTAAAAAATACCTAAGTACAGTAACACCTAAGTATCTCTGAATAAGGGAGTCTGCCAAATGCAGTAAATGGTAATTTAAAAAAAAACGAAAAAGATTAAAAGCGCTTAGTAAGGAATTGCATAGTTAGGATCCAAAATTAATGTTTCAATTACACTTGATTTTGGTTTCAACAGTACTAAAAGACTCTGATCTAAAATCTCTTTTTTTATCAAATCATGTAATGTTTAAGTAGAACTATATTGTTGTCATTTTGTGCGAACAAAAAACATCTTGCCCTCGCCCTTTGATACTGCCACTCTGTAAAGCTTTGTTCACGTTTAAAATTGTGAAAGTTGTCCTAAACCACACCAACAAGTCTGACTGACCTTTCTGATACTACCTGAGGAAGATATTCCTTATTTTAAACTACATTAGCTACAATAGCCTTGTACAGTAGCTCCAGTGCATATTAAGTGAAAAATTCCATACAGTTAATATTTATTTTTATTTTTTCTAAAATAAACTTTATTATCACACACCTGAGAAGTATGAAGGTGCAACATGAAGTGAAAGAACTGGATCTCATGCTTTGTTAGATAAAGTTAAGCTTATCCAGGTTTTTGCACTCAAATTTCTCCACATGCCCATGTTTATTCCTTTTCTGTGGCCTCCCTGGCCCAGCTCCCACTTCCCCACTCTAACAACCAACAGCCTGAGGATGAGAGCAGAGGGAGAAATATTGCTCAGGTTCACCCCATCCATCACCCATAAGGCCTGGTGTGTGAAATACAGGCCAGGCTCCTCCAACAATGAGGCCTATCTTGTATGTTAGGCCCCTCGCTCTGGTATTTATCACCTCCGAGTCCGCACAAAGCCTGATTCATGGGCCGATCACTCTGATAAAAATGTGCTGACTGCATCTCAGGGCTTGCTTTCCTCCATCAGCTCTTTCTTTCTCCTTCTACCTCGCAACCTCTTCCCTACTCAGTCCCCAATAGCGCTCACAAAAATAGATTTAGTCTTTAGGGCCTTTTCCACCTCTGTTTCGACCTGGCCTCCGAAAGCACTTTCTCCCACGGGACAAATGCAGAAAAAGCTCACAGGGCTAAACTAGAGCAAACTGCTCAAATGGTCTGATTTAGCTACACAGGGGGTGAGTGAGCGTCCAAGGGGTTTTGTTTCAGTGTAACAGCAGCAAATCAACCGTAACATCATGATAGCTCCTTTTTTTGTTAGTGTTGTTTAGTTGTTTTTGGCAGAATCTCTTAGCTTGGCTGCTGGTCACCGTTACTAGCACTTTTCTTTCCTACCTTCCATAAATGTCTTTTTTTTTTTTTTTTTTTTTAAAGGACATTACAAAAAAATAATTAACAACCCACAGCACTGAAAACATTTTCTAATAAAAAGAAGCTTAATAAATTCGTATAGCCTTACTGTATATTCTGGAGCCGAAGCTGGATATGAAAACAGTAAGTGATATGCTAGTGTTGTTGGGAAAAATGTAAACAAGATGTGGTTGTATTTTAATAATAGAAAAGTCAGCATAAAGCAAATTTTTAACACATCATGACAAATTATCAATTAACAAATAACAATTTAGCTTTAACCAAAGATATAACAAATGTACGAAGACGGTGATGTGAATTCAAATTCCTAGCCATAAACTAATCAGTAATGCTTAAGCATTAAAGGGAACCAGTAGTAAATACATATAAAGATCTTTGTAAGCAGGGATTTGTGTGAAATTCACACAATGGTCAAATGGTCAAATTTTTGTTGCTAACAGAAATTCTTCAGAACCTTCAAACCCTACAAAAAAAATGCCACACGGCATCCCGCAGGGTTCAGTTTGAGGGCCACTATGATTCCCAATTTACAGAGGGAGAAAACATTTGTTCCACAAACATGATATTGGATTTCAGTTCTGTAACAAAGACACACTACTTCATACAAAATGGAAGACAGAGGCTGGAATACTATGAAGCTACAGCTACAGTAAGAACTTGGGTCTAGATACAGACCTTTGTGTATCATGAATAACATCTGATCGAGAAACGTGGTTAAAGAATAATCCTGCTCACTCACCATGGTGCAGAGAGACAAGAAGAATTAACATCAAAGCACATCACACAAATATTCTTCAAACTAGAAAGCTCTTGTCATTTATCATCAGATTTTATTTTTGTTTAAGAGGCTGCTCTGTGTTACTTGAGTGAGATTTCACTCAGAGGCTTGGTGTTACTTCATGCTCTACATGTGCCTCATCAATATCCTTCCCCCACATTCAGGCCAACATACAGCTGACAGCGAGCGTCATTATTTTGTGCGCTTTGCGGCCACGACTCTATCGTATTGATTTAATGATTGATATGCTGGCGAGAAAAAAGGGATGCCGTGACTGACGGCAGGGACAAGCGAAGGTCTACGGTTTCTCTAGATAGCCTTGTCCTTGATTTAGACGAATTAATATCTGGAGGGTGATAACTCTCAGCGGCCTCTCTGATCCCAGGGCTCCGTGCTGGATTGAGAGGTGGAACACCTGGCTTATAACTTACCTGTGATTGATGATAGTTAAAAAGCTAATTTGAGGAGATAGTAACTGAGGCTTCTAGCATCTCTGTCTGGATCTGAAGTTTGACATTTTAACTGGTTGTTCGGTTAAGTACAGTAAGAAACATGAAAGGTCCTCACATCATCAGGTATGCTGGAACATGTGGAATGGTATATGGAACTGATAAATGCATGGAAAGTGTTAGGAATTATGAATTCCCTTAAGGTAAGTGCTTACAGATACTGCATGCCCCCCGCCAACCCGCAAACAACCACGCATAGCTATTTTGTTACAGCCAAGTCCCTTTATGCAGAGATATTGGCCAGTACTGTAACTATTTTCCCAGAATAGCACTCACTACAGTATCAAACCTAATACACAGGTTGGAGCACAATAATATATTGCAGAATTTACTAGAAATTCCAAACACCATAGTGTTTGTAATAAAGCTCGCAAATCAGATAGCGAGAAACACATGAACTGTTTTCTACAAAACACGCACACACAGGGAAGTAGAAAAGCCAAGATGAACTGCACTAATGAGGCAAACGTTGGCTTCGTATAAAGGTACAGTATGTGCCTGAAAAGTAGCGCATCTGTTAGCGCATACACTTATGTGCAATATCTTGAACTTATATTACAGAATTAATCTGTGAACTGTGCAAGATATACAATATATGTGTAATTTATTGTATATTTCTTTTCTGCTCTTTGATTGTTGTTTACTGTATTTAAAACAGTTTCTATGCAATTATGTTTGTGTGCACTGGAAGCCACTTCAAAAATGTAATCCAAAAAGATCTAGAACATTAAAACAGAAGAATGTTTCTTTATCATGTTATCTCACGCTCTCTTGTTCTTAATTAGACAAATAAGTAGAGAAATAAAGAGTTATTTTTAATGTTTAATGTAAAACAGAGAACAAAGAACGTTAAAATTTCCCAAAACTGTAAGAATAAATTTTTGTTTATCTGTCTGTCAGTCTTTTATAAATGCCAAATGAGTATGGTGATACATAATTAAAAATGTTACTGCCATTTTACCGTAATGTTTTTTTAATGATGTGAGAAATCCTCTGTATGTTCACCTCTGAAAAAACAAAACAAAACACCATCCTGATCATTTGTATCACAATGTCACATTTATTAAGAAAAGAAGTGTCGAACTGTGTCAAAACTTTCACTGTAACCTGACTTCTCGCCCCCACGTTTAATTTCATCTTTGCACTTTGATGAGTCTTTCGAGGCAACGAATCCTACCCAAGCTTGGTGCTGAGCTCTTTGTGAACGTGCTGTTTGGTGAATAATTGACTGGAGGTCTGATCGAGTCCCCATGGCAGCTGTTCCACCAGACACGGCACCATGATCATGCAACATCACACCGACGTCATGCAAGCGATACCCACTAGCTGTAAAACAAGCATCATTTAATGACTGGCATGAACTGATTAGAAGATAAGCTGGTTATCGTGTGGCTGAGTTTGATCATGTGTTTTCTCCAGACAAAAAAAAGAAGAAAAAAAAACTCATGTAACAAGCAACATGAGTAAGCTTTCCTTCCGTTATGAAGCTCACAGTCTGAGGTCTGCTTCTCTCTCTATGATGGTGTGTTCTGAACAAAAATGAACAACTTTTATTTTCACTTTTCTTTTGAACTGCTTCCATTCATTTTGTTTTGCATTATTCCTTGTAATACATCCTTGGGCTTTGGAAGGCTCCTATAAATATAAATTTATTAGCAGGAGTATTATTTTATGGATCGTAGCCCCAAGGAACCGCATGTGAAACCCCGGCATAACCAACCAATCCTTTATGTCTGAGCTTGTTCTATTGATTTTGCTTTACAGCGAATTATTTTCAAGCCAGATGTGAAGGTTGATGCTCTACATATCATGAACAGGTGTGTTTCAAAAACAGTTCAAGTATGGACAGAAAACGAGGTGGTGACCTGGGTTATTGTTAAACATGATTGCGGGCCAAAAAAAGTAATCCACCATCATTTTCCTTTTGGTTTACTGGCTTTTTTAAAATTTATTTATATAATCACCAATTTTTCTTGTTTCTCTCATCGAGGGGTCACCACAGCAGACTTGCACAACAACTTGGCACAGGTTTTAAGCTGGATGCCCCTTCCTGATGCAACCCTCCCATTTTATCTGGGCTTGGGACAGACACTGCATGCAGTGACTGAGTAGTATGGGGTTTGGCAATCCCCCAACGGCGGGGCTCAAACCCTAATCCTCAGATCCCCAAACCAGCAACCTAGAGCCTTAGGCGTCTGAGCTACCTCTCCCCCTCAATCACCATTTTTTTCCCTTTTTCCACCAACCAGCTACAGTATGAATACAACTCAGAATGTTGGAACTAATTAAAAGATGTCACTGTGATTGACAGGGAAAAAGATTATGGTTTCCTTGAACCCTGGCCATGAATATATACAGTACATATATGCGCTGCCACCTTGCACCTTATGGGTGCTGGGTTTCCTCCGGGTACTCCAGGTTCTTCAGTCACGGTGTAGGCTGATTGGCTTTTCCAAAATTTCCGTAGTGTATGATTAGATGTCCGTGTGTGTATGTGCTTGTGCCATGTGATAATTTGGCTTCCCTCCAGGGCATACCCTGCCATGTGCCCTAAGTTGACTGGGATAAAGCCCCCTATAACACTACACTGAATAAGAGATATAGCCAATGGATAGATGGATGGAGGGATGGATGGATGAACACATTCTACCATTAAATTTCCTGATTTTCACTTTGCAAATTTTTTATTCAGAGTTAACATAAAAACTTCATCTACAACCAGTGATGACCTTTATTTCCCAGGTGACACAACTTTTTAAAGTAGCACTCCTTCTTTACTTTGGAGTATTTCAGCATTCTCTCACCAACAGAATCAAACATAGTCTCCCAGTTATTGCCTGGCTTTCTGTTCAGCTCCAGAGAGTGTCTCACTCATATTTCATTCCCAATTAGAACTCGGACCATTAAGTTCTCACGGTCGCTACTCAGCACAGCAGGTTGTTCCAAGAGTCCCATCGCTAAGAGATATGTTAAGAGGCTGGGTGTTTTTTTGTGGCTATGCCAGCTCAAGACCTGACTAAGTTACAGGATTGGAGTGTCTTGTTTGATGCCAGTTGTGATTTGACCCTCTGAACATTGAACGCATGCTTCTATTAAGCTTTTGTGTCAGAGATATGAAAGCAGGAGTATCTTGATCTGTATCAAGTGACCTTTTCAAAGAAGTGCAAAGTTATTATGTCATTGCAGTTTGACAAAAGAGTGGACTCTTCAGGTCTGGAAGCTATGAATAAAATTATACTTTTTTCTGGGTGAAAATTGCACGTCCTCCTTGACAGGCCCATTGTAATTTGTTCATTGAAGGCTTAAATGCACGAGATTTCTTCGGAGACCTTTCACATGCAGATTTAAATTGCAGATGAAACTTTTGGAAGTGATTTCGATTACGAGGACTCGCTCATATTCCTGAAGAAGCTCGTTTTAATCAACCGATTATCTGAGCAGGGGTCTCGGGTAACGTGAAACTAGATATGGCTGCCAAGTCTTTTCTGGGGATCGAGAGGGGAATTGTCTGCCACTTCAAAGTGGCTGTGGTTTTGCGGCCTGTCCGAGTTAGTCTGGTGATTAATCTATTGGCGTGGAGTGGGGGATTGTGGGGGTGGTAGTGGAGGTCGCACCTTTGTCGGATCCGATTCGCAGCTTCTTGTAATGCAGTGAAGTTAAATAAGACCACAAAGGTCAACCAGCATTGCTAATAACAAATGACAATCATTTGGGATTTTTTTTTATACTTAAAGCCAAGACCATAATGCACACACCTACACCAGTAATATTTCGACCTTGTGGCTTTCAAGTGGTATTTCATCAGTCCGCACTGACATTTGCAATGGAATGTGACAGGATGTGAGCGGATATGGTGGAATTTACCTTTCAAACACTTGATCCTGGGTATTTTTGCTTCAATATATTCTCTGCTATTCTTCTGATTCCCAAATGACATTTGATTCATTTCAAGACCGTTCTCTTTTTTCCTTTTTGTAATAACTCTCATGCCTACTTTTGCTGTAATGTTTTCAATCAGGCACAAGACACAGCATCATCATGTTGTGGGAAATGATCACCATGGAGTCATTCTCTTTCCCAGTATTAGATTAAATTACATTTATGCATAAGCCAATAATATTAGCTTTCTACCACAAGATCGTTTCCTGAAAATTGGAAATTCTGGGAATAGTTCAAAACTATGTCTTGGTTAAATGATCTCAGCCATTTCCGTGGTAATAAATCACCTTACATTTACACATAAGCTAACAACATTAGCATTCTACCACCGAAGATCATTTCCTCACTCTCACTTATCGTCTATGCCGCTTGATCCTGTATACAGAGTTGCGGGGGGCCTGGAGCCTATCCCAGGAGACTCAGGGCACGAAGCACACCCTGGACGAGGTGTCAATCCATTACAAGACACACACATACGGGCAATTTGGGAATGCCTAATCCGCATGTTTTTGGACTGTGGGAAGAAATGTAGTACACAGAGGAAACCCACCAAGCATTGGGGAGGAACATGCAAACTGCATGCACACAGATCTACTGTATGGCAGGAATGGAACCTGGACCCTAATTTGGAATTGTACAAAGCCTTGTCCTGGTTAAATGAAGTTATCACTTTTCCCCCCACTTATGCGTCACCTCCCATACACACAAGAATCCTTGTGATTATTGTACCAAACCCTGTGCCTGAAATTTAAGTCAATGCTGTAATTTTCTGTAACTTGTACTAGCACTGTCTTGTTTAGATGATAAAGCCTTTCCACTAATGTTTTGTCATCCATTCACAGAGGATTCAAAGGAAGTTATAGTCAAGTAATGCTAGCCCCATACCTTTCAAACCCTGCTGGCTATAAATAATTAGCATTAGCATTAGCATTATTTATAGCTTAATGAAAACAAATGACATTTTTTTTTTAAAAAGATTGACCTTAGCGTTGCACAAAAATGCATTTTTGCTCCACATTTACTAATCACTAGCTATTTCACAGGTACTAATACATTATACTAGTGGTGGAAAGCAAAAGTTGTTGTTTAGCATGAAATAAAAAAGAAAAAAAGAAAGAAAAAAAAAACCTGTCTGTGGCAGGAGAAGGTTAGAAAAAAAGACAAAAAGCTTTCATTAATCTTCTGTAAATGTCTGGCTTTCCAGTGACATTAAGATTTGATTCATCGCAAGACCCTATAGAGTCGTGCCACGGCTGAAGTAGTTTTAAATTCGAGAAACAGGCAGCGAGGAACCAAACCAATATAGAGTCAAGAGATATCGCGTAATCCGACATGTGGTCCTGGCGCATCATCACAAGCGCTAATTCTGTTAGATCCTGCCTCGACCGGGACTCTCTAAGCACTGTGTGTCGTTATCCATGCCGTATCATTCGCAGTCATGTTTCTCACACACTGTAGACTCTCAATTAACTCATCCCCAGACTGCATTCTCGCGTGCATTAAAGGACTGCCGAGCACGATAGGTCAGGGAAGATTATCTGTGATTTATTTGCCCTTCCCACATCGCCGTGCTCTTAAAGATGATTTTTCTTCTTTCTTCTCTTTTTTTTTTCTTTTTAACCCAGGCAAGTCACAATCTCTCCTCCATTTGTATTCACTTTAGTGTTTCCTCTGATGCCGGGGACGAGGTGAAAAATGAAATTGAGACACGTAAGAGAACGGGATCGATAATAATTGGGCTTTGTTTCTAAAACAGTGGAGATGGAGTGTCTCTTCGGTTCCCAAGCAGTGTGTCCCATTTATAACACAACTAGTTGGGAAGATTCTTCAGGAGTTGTTTTAGAGGTGTGTGAGCAGAGTGATATATTATCACACAGACTCTTTGTTGGAAGTAAACGAATGTGCTTTAGTAAGCAATAATCCTTAGTTTTGATGTAGGTACAGTGCATAGAATGTATTTCTCTCTCTCTCTCTCTCCCACACACACATGAATTTTAATTTCACTTTATGTATTCTACACACATACATGCTGAGCACAGATTAAACATACTGATCTATTATTCCGGACATGCAAATGAGACAAACGGCATCTAAACAGCACAAATGACATTAAAGCCTAGAAAATGAAAAGGTCAACCCGGAACAAGGCCCGAGGCAACGGTGGTTTTTCTTTAATCATTCTGTACTTGTGTGAATTTCCAAATCAAATGTGAGTACAAGGCAGGTGAAGATGTAGATTTTTTGCATTACTGTATATTAAATCGGTGGGTCTTCTGATATAGTGTTAGATATAATGTAAAACATATTGTAGGTGTTCGGTGCTGCATCTCTGAATATGATCTTGAACCACCCACATGGTAACGTTAAGCATAGAACATTGGCATAGAAAATCTGAATCTTAGCTTTGACTGAATGCTTATGGTTTTGTGCAAGGTCACATTGTACACGATCCTCTTCCATACAAGGCAAGATGATAAAGAATGACATTTGTCTCAGATAGATAGATGGATAGATAGATAGATAGATAGATAGATAGATAGATAGATAGATAGATAGATAGATATGAATAACTCTGCATTCAAATATTTTATAATACAGTATAGTATCCATATGAAGAGCTCAGAACAAGTTTATACCATGAAACCGTATAAGGCTTTATTACTTCAACTTCATGTTCTTCTTGTTTTTGGAGTTTATTTCTAGCATATCTCTTCCAACCCTTATAAATAATAAAAAAACAAAAGAAACAGCATCCTGTTTTTTGATGCCCGAGAGAACCACTGTGTTGGTAATCGAACAATATTAGGCGTTGTTTTGTAATTGTGCGTAGGTGTGTGTGGGTCTGTCTGTGTGTGGGTAGGAGTGGGTCATGGGTGTGTTCTTGTGTAAATGAAATATACCACTCTGTAATTGTTATCTTCTGCAAAATCACCAACTTTCATGGCAGAACTGGAAAAAAAAAAAAAAAGGAACAATGCTAGCTATAATATTCCATCAGGAAGCACAATCTGGGCACACAAGAGAGACAAAGGCCTGACAGAGATCTCAAAAACGGAGACAGATATCGATGTGTCCTTGGGTTACCCCTAAGTGCTGACTATCGTTTTGCCACTTTGGGCCCAAGTCTCTGAGTATTGCCAGAGATTCGGGCGGATGTTTTGCGCCGGGTGAAAGTTGATCCGTCCCAAAAATCAGAGAAAGAGAGAGAGAGACATCGAAAGCTGTTAAGCTTTTAACCCTGCTGTTCTTGTTCACTTACTTAGCAATGGATATCCCATTGACCCAGGCTTCAATTAGCTCCATGATTAGTGATATACACATTTTCCAGATGGAAAATTGAGACCCTTCTCGTGCGATGGGACCATCCTGATGGTCAGAGGAAGGTGGTGTTAATTAGAGATGGAGGGAATGGGACAGCCATAAAGTTACATGTTGGGCAAAATATTAAAAAACGTTGTCTCATGCTGCTTTTAGGTGAATTTTAAAATAGGTCATCTTGACCCGAATTGAACACGAGGGTTTAAACTGCTTTTGGAGTTTGCCATATGGAGTACCTGTCCACATTGGATGTTCCCTCTGTGTCAGGAATTTAATATTAAGCTGCCTGCTGGCTGTTTACCAGATGGTGCAGTGAAACCCCTCGCAACGAGCCGCTTGAGACGAATATTCATGATGAAAGCATGCACTCCGGGTGATGAGTCCTCCGCTAAATTTTCTGACTACCAGACAAGGAGAAGTGGTTTGCTTTACCTTAGGCAAAGAAGGTTGAGACCTTATTAGTTGGAAGCTGTCTCATACACCACCTTGGACACAGTTTCATCATGTTCTATTTAATCAAGTATCAATATGCTTTCGTGTTGGTTTCTCTATGACAAACAGACTATACTGTAAATGTGGCCTCTACACATAAACCAGTCAGTGCTTACCCCAGACTTTTAAATGTCTTTTAAAGATGCACTACATCCTGCTTTAGTGAGATCCAACAAATCAAACTTTTATCCCTAAAAAAAACATTGTTCATTAAAATGACACGCTGGTAGAACCTTTGTAAAGTTTGGTTTAAAGTTTCCAAGCAGACAACTGAGTCGAACTGGGAGAAACTTTTACTACTCGCTAATTAAGGGCCAGGAATAGTCAAAAGCCATGCTGGGAACTTTATGTGGAGTAAACAGTTATATTTAAAACAATATCACATTATGAAAATCATTCTAATGGCTTAAAATAATGCTGTTGTGCCGAATTGCTTATGTTAATTTGATGTGAAAAATATTTTTTAAAGAAGTAGAAGCAGGGGAAATACAAGATGCAGATCTCTGCAGATATTTATTATTATTATTATTATTTTAAAATCTACCCAGAAGAAAAAGTATGTGTTTACTTGAAAAATAAAAAACAGAAAGAACTGAAAAGCTTAAAGAACTTCATATGAAATAATTATTTCCACATGGGATATATATATATATATACTGTATATATTTATATAATTTTTTTGTTTTTTGTTTGTTTGTTTGTTTGTTTGTTTTTACATATAATTCATTTATTTCAACAGATTTTACACATGATTTATTTATTTTCACATGAGATTTTACACAGACAGCCCGGTGTCTGGGTGGCTAGTACGTTGGCCTAACACCTCAAGGGGGTTCGATTCCCATCCTGGGTCTGTGTGCTGTACTGTAGTCTGCATGTTCTCCCCGTATTTGGTGGGTTTCCTCCAGGTACTCCGGTTTCCTCCCACAGTGCATGCAGATTAGGTAAACTGGCTTTGATGAAATATTTGATATGTCAGTTGCCTATTTTCAAATGATAAATAATTTTTTAAAAAATTTATCTATACGCAAAATTTGTATACCTGTGAAGCTGCATTGTGACAATGTCTATTGTTCAAAGTGCTATATAACAAAATTTTATTTAATTGAGTATTAATTTATAGTCATATACAGTAAACAGAAGATTTTAGCCCAGCATTTATATGGCACTTTATAGGCCACTCATTGAAATATTTGGGAACTCAAAATTTCTAAGTTCTAAGACTTTTTACTTTTGTGTTTATTAGTTCAAAATTCTTATATATTTTTTGTCATTTTCTGTTGCAAATCAAGGTCACTGAAGTTAAAAGCACATACATTTTAACATAAATATAAAATACATCTTTTCTACAAATAGGTTTTTTCCTTGAGGTACTAAGACTGGCAATTGTAACAACTACAGTTCTTTGGCTAATAGAATTATCAGTTTCTACCATCTAAATCACAGTGAATAATAATAAAAAAAAAAAACAAAGATAGAGGATGTAAACACACACTGTTTTTATTTGGATCTTAGTCCCCAGAGTCATAATCTATAACAGTGATCAAACCAGCAGTAGTGACTGTAAACCCAGGCCGATCGATTACCATTGACCCTCGGAGGTCTAGGCTTACTTTTGCCCATTTTAGACATTGGGATTTAACGGTCAATAAAAATGCCCCATTTCAAATAGATATGTGTTTTTTATTTATTTTTTTATATTCAACACAGAAAGATTGATGACTCAAACCTCTGGCTGTTGACTGATGTAGGGCATGAATAACTGTAATAAACCGTATGATTAATCTTGTTTGAAAGCTGTTTCATCCATCTAGCATATACTCCAAACACAAAAACAAAACAAACTAAACAAAAATAAAAAACAACTTACACATTTTTGCACTGGTAAATGCTGAATAATTCCTAAATTAGTATGTGGGTTACATCCCATGATGGGGAGAAAGACATGAACAGGAAATTACGTACTATACACAAATACATTTGTGACCAAACATGACACAATATCATTGTTTAGAAACGCAACATTAAGAAGAACAAAAAGCATCACCTACCTCTTCTGTTATTACTAAAAAGTATAAATTAGAAATGATCATTATTAGTAATTGTATAGGCACTCTAGCCTTTTATTACAATGTAAACCTTTCCTAATGACACCTACTTGTTAAAACATAACAAAATTGTACTGTTGCTTTCAATTAGTATAAAATTAGTATTATACAATTAGTATTATTCAAAAAGTATAAAAACATTGACATTTGTGTAAAACACTTTTTTGCAGTTATAGAAAGATAATGAATGATAAAGTGGTGCAATAAGTCGAGTCCTGAAATGTTTTGTTCATCTTACACAACAGCAATTTGTTAGTGATTGATTGATTTTTTTTTTATATTTATGAAACTGAACTTCTTATTTTATGTGATGTACATTATAACCTTTTGTAAACAGTTTTAAAGTATAAGCTCCTGTGTTTTTGGAGACTTATTGTAAGGCTTAACATTACAGCTTTATGATGATGTACTTCTAATGAAAAATTAAAAATGGATTGTTTATGTAACGACCTCAGCAGCAATCTCATTTCCCCTCTTGTCTTTTCCAACCACTCAGCATTCAGCGTCACCAGCAAACTAATCCAGCCTGATCATCTGTCATCATCTGCACCTGTTTCTCACTGGTTCGTCCCTTACATTAGATGCTTTTTTATGCTTGAGTGATTCATACTGTAGGTCACTGTTTTGCTTAACAACAAGAAACCTTATTCTGAAACTGGTCAGGTACAGGGACTGAACAGAGAATAAGAGCCTCAACTTTGTGAACAATAAGAGCCAAAAAAGGTCTTTCAGGAAGCCTGGAGAACTATTTCTCAAGACTACATTAAAATGCAAGACAGTTTGGCTCTCTGGAAGCAAACGATGAAGAAATGAGGTGGGATAAAGACTTTTGCACAGTATTGTATATGAAAAGTTATTCAGTCGAAGCAGCTGTCAGATGATCCCAGCCTCAAATAAGTTCATTAGCTTTAAGTTTATTTTTCAACACCTATTACAATAAATAGTTTATTCTTTTTAGCATAACATTCTTGACAAAAGGCTTTTTCTAGGCTACTCAGCTAATGCCAGACAGACAGGTGCAGGGGGGTTGCATTTGGAAACTGATGATGGACTAAATCCTATTCCTTTACTAAAATACTTAAATAAAAACATCAAACATTAAGTAAATGGCATGGTGGATCAAATGGCATTTAAAAGCAACCAGACTAATTGCACATTTTATTTTTTATAATACCTCACCTTACCCTCGCCTATAATCAAGCCCGAGAATTTTAGCAGTGCCTTGAATGGCAAAACTATTGAACTGCAGCTGATAATTAACAGCCACATGCCCATAAATGATAGCTTCACAAGAGTAAATATCTTTTGACAGAAAAAAAAAAGAAATGTTCTCAGTGTGAGATCAATTTTCCCAGTTAGGACATTACATTAACAATAAAAAAGACTCTTTTTTTGTGGATAATGGTCAATTTAATGACAGAGGGTTTCAGTTTATTCAGTCACTTTCAGCTTTCAGGGTCTTTTTCAGCTTTTATCCTCAATGCACATGAAATGCAAAATGCATAACTGAAATATATATACAGTAAAGTGGCCTTTTTTTCATAGCACAATGTTTACCTATCATATTTTTCTAATATGTGTAAAATGTCTTCTAAGCTTTAAAATTAACATATGTTGGAATATGATGGCACTAATCCATAATGCTTCTTTCTTTACAATCAGTATTTAGCAATATTGAACATTTTGTCAACTTTTAAATGTAACATGATTATGACATTTTTGTGCATCAAAACAGAATTGTTCAACCAAGAATAAAGATTCAGCAAAGAATCAATTTCTTCTTTCACAAGTGTTCTCTATGTTGTATGGCGTACTGCTCAGTTAATACGAATAAATATTTTTTGCTTATATTGGTTGAAGATGCTGGAATCTTGTTTAAGAAATCACAAAAAAGTAAAAAATAAAAAAAAAATCCATTCCTCTTTGATGCATCTTTGAATAACAGCAGATCCTGGAAGATGAGCCAGACTGCATTCAGAGAAATAAAATGAAGGGCTTCAGTTTGCTTGGCAACAAGAGCAGTGAGAAACCGCAGCACGGTCCCTTTATCACGCTTTCTCTGACCGTGAATGGAGCCGGAGCGTCTCCATAGGCTTTGTGTGTTTTTGTGTGTGTGTGTGTGTGTGTGTGTGTGTGTGTGTGTGTGTGTGTGTGAGAGAGAGAGAGAGAGAGAGAGAGAG
>JAQMYL010000014.1:5719833-5730170 GCA_030014365.1 Clarias pachynema | reverse complement strand
TGCCTCTGGCACTGCCAGCCTTTGGTCTGAAGCTAAGCTGTTCATGTGTGTGTGTGTGTGTGTGTGTGAGTGTGTGTGTGTGTGTGTGTGTGTGAGAGAGAGAGAGAGAGAGAGAGAGAGAGAGAGAGAGAGAGAGAAATGAGTGTGTCTCAGACAGCTTTACAAAGTGTGATGGAAAGCAGGAACCTTGACGCTATGCTTCAGAGCACTTTTTTGGACACTTTTCATTATTCATACTTGGGTGTCAAGTATTAATTTGAATTTGGCATTTTATTATAATGCTTTTAAAAAAAAATAAAATTCTAGGCTTTTTTTAATGTTTAGAAAATACAATAGTCCTTGATGCAGAACCTCAACATACAGCATTATTTCTGTAGATCTCTTTTTAATGCATAGCCAAAAGTGATCACGTAACTTCTTTTCATTTCACTAGCATTTAGAATTTAGATATAGTATTTTCTGTCCAAATGTCACAACACAGCACTAGTGTTTAAAATAATTTTTAAATGTATTTTTTTTTCTATTGCCGATAATTTTGCTTCATTTTAGAAATAAATGCTTAAAACTAAAATTATTTGCCAATACAACAAGAAAGTCACGTTTAAAAAAAATAGTTAACTTTATCTAGAAATAGGCTGAATAATCTTATGTTTGGTTGGTTGTCATCTGATATTAAGAAAATTTTAATAAATGTGACTAAATTCAAGATACACTATATGGATAAATATAGTTGGCTTTCAAACGTATTTGAATTCAGGTGTTTCAATCAGGCCCCTAATCCCCAGTGAAGGGCAATCTTAATGCTTCAGCATACCAAGACATCTTGAACAATGCTATACAATGCAGGGAAGACCCTGTTCTATTCCAACATGACTTCACAAAGCAAGGACTACAGTACTGTATAAAGACATAGTTTGATGAGTTTGGTGTGAAGGAACTTGACTGGCTTGAATGCACAGAACCCTGACCTCAACCCCCACAGAGCACCATTGGGATGAATTGGAACGGAGATTCCAAACCAGGCCTTCTCGTCCAACATCAGTGCCTGACCTCATAAAAGCTCTACAGAATGAATAAGCACGAATTGCCACAGAAACACTTTAACATCTTGTGGACAGCCTTCCAAGAAGAGCGGAAGTTGTTATAGCTGCAAAAGGAGGATCAACTTCATATTGAAGTATCTGTATTTGGATACAATTGCATTGCAGGTTTGGCCAAATACTTTTGTCCATATTTTGTAGTTTAACTTTTTGCAGTGTATAAAATACAGGTCAAGCACAGAATATGGAAACCTATGTGATTTCTACAGAATGGTATGAAAAGCAATCAGCAAACAGAAATGCCCTGATGGTGATAGAGGTGCCAATGAATCTATAGAATGGGTAGATTAGCTGACAGGAAGGCTGCAACCATGGTGAGCAGAAAAGCATTTCCACATCCACAGCACATCTAAATGTTACAGCAGGAGACCAAAAAAAAAAAGTGCACCACAGCCCGCCATGCATGGAGCCAAGCAGGCAAAAAGCCCAAGGCCTCTGATCAGGCCTTCAAACGCTACAGGTATTAATTAAATCGAGCACCCATAGACAAACATGTGCCATCCAAACAAGTCTAAACCATGGATGCCTATGCTGTAACCCACAGCACCCAAAGGATCCACTACCAACAGAGGTTTTGTGGAGTCAGAGCTGCCCCAGTGGCACAAGGGCAACCTAAACCCTAGGTGTTAATGTTTATATTTTTAATGTTATGCTTCATCTGTGTACTTCATCGGTACTTTAATCCCCAGTGTGGGTGTCTGTAATCTTGTGTATAAGGATGAGGGCGGATAATGTTTTTTTCCTCTTTTTCAACGCTTTTTCAACGCATCATACAGTAAGTATCAGGTCACATTAGTCATGATTTCTCCTCACTGATTATAATCATGCAAATTCTAATAACAGTTGATGTCTAAACATCCAAGAATTGAAGCAATTGACTTTACTTTATAAATGGATGATAAAACATTAGATTTCTATATGTACATTTTCTCATCTCCTGCTTGTTTCTCCGGACTGAAAATTCAACTGAAATCAGACAAATTGCTAATGCTGTCAGGCATCACCCTGATAATCAAATGCAAAAGCTTATAATCATTCCACTGTATCAAACTCAAAAATCCTGTTTGCCTCTCGTTTCCATGACCAGTAATTGTTTTACGGCGTTCATCAGAACAAAAGAAAAAGCAGCGCCTTGAACGGTCTTCTTTGCATAATTGGGTTTGCAGCAAAATTTTGTGTTCCTAAACGCCATCTTTTATAAAATGTGAGTCATGTTAACTGTTTAAATTGCTTCCCTAAATGTAATATCGCCTCCACACCTTATTGCATGTTGAATATGCAAACGAGAGAGTTTTTTTTCTTCTTCTGTTGGAGCTGAAGGTAAAGGTGATTATAGTATAGTAAATGGACTTTAGTCCAGCTGATACATTATGTATTGTATAATAGTGAAGCACACTCACACTTAAAGAAAAACAATTTATTTCCCACTTATGTGAAGTAGTTCCCAAAACAATTACTATAATGTATGCATTCTCTTCAAAGGGCAACATATTAAAAAAAAAGAGAAATATGATTGTAATGTTTTTGTTCTCTCTCCATAAAAGAGGTATTGAGAGATATTCAGCCTAGTTTGGAATCAAAAATCAAATCATTAATAGCAAAAAATAACTGAATAAATCCTGAAATACTATATACATATTATAAACAATTTGTGTATTATATGTATATACAGTATTAGTGAACAGACAAGTGCCTCAAAATCAGATTTTTTTTAATGTTTAAATGCCTGTTTTTAATTCAGAATTTAAAAAAATACCTTAAAAGTTTAATTTTAAACAACCAAATAAACAGCAGTCTAATTATGGAATCACTCTTAATTAATTTTATTTGATTAGTTGATAAAAACAATTTATCTTTGACAGCTGGTAGAAAAGTAGAGTGTTCTCGAATTTTAAGACAAGAACACAACAGCAAGGCAATAAGAAAATCCTGGATGTTTATTGATCGATTTAATTAAGTAATTATGTTAATTATGTTGGGTCGAAAATGATCTACCAGCTTGACCAGCTTGCCTGTGTTTTGACAGGTGGTAACTGGAGCACATTTATATTTTTCACAGAAATTTAATTCTGTAAATATCGATTCTTAAATTCTGACTTGAAAGCTATGATTTCATTCTAAACATTTATATCAGGACGTCAGAGTGACACCATATTGTTTGTGTTTAGTGTTTGAATGATTACCACAGCAGAAAGACATCATGTATAATGATACTGCTGGTTCTTACTGATAGAAAAACCCTGAAAGTGTATTAAAAATATGCTTGATCAGTCTCAGATAGAGACATTAAACAGCCCTGAGTAACATGATGTATAATTCCCACAAATTTCAGTCTCATCCAAATATTTGAGTGTGAGTCAAAAATTATTTGCACTCTATATTATATTAAAATGCCTTACTGTCTCATCAGCGCTTTCCCCTGTTCAGCAATCAACAGTGCTCATTACAGTAAGACGTGTATTGAAGAGCTGAAGCCTAAACGGCAGATTAAATGCAGAGGACTGTTATTGTATTCAAGGACAGCGATCTTGCATGACGATGCACATCCACACACTTCTGCCCACACTGTCTACATGCTGCAGGTGTTAGAGCATCCTCCCATTAGTCCTGATCTTGCTATCGGACTTTCACCTGTTTGGCCCCCTGAAAGCAGCCCTACGACGATGAAAAGTCACTTCTGAGGAAGAATTAAAAACAGCAGTCTTGCAGTCTCACAGCTCAGCCTAAAACATTTATTTATTGAGATAATATGAAAGTGTGAACAAAAGCAAGGAGATTATGTTGAAAAATTCTGTATTGTCTTTTTAAAAGTTAATTAAAACAAATCCTACAGCCAGAGTTTTTTTTCTTTAAGCAACGAACAGATGGAATAAAGGAATAGATGCTCATTTATAACATACAGCAATGAATCATGACACATTCTAGAGGCAGTACAAATACACTCCAGAGAGCATTTAATATCAACAAACACAATACTAGTACAGGTTGGGTCATTGAAAACTAAATTATGTTAAAATTTTGTCAACTTTTTTCAACTATAGTTTTACATGCTAGAGTCCATAACACTCAGGCGCAGTTACAAGAAGCTCTCTGAAACATCCATTTAAATTTAAAGTAAATTGGTACCTCGACATACAAATGCCCCGCCTCCCAAATGTTCACCTTAAGAACTAACTAACATTTAGCAAAAAATTTGAAGCATTTTTAGCATACAAGGGAACGAACTGAGCTGAAATGAAAGCTGGCTAAGTTGCGTGTACATCCGGGGGCCTTTCCAAATTTGTCCAAACAAAGAGGGGTTTTTTTGGTGGTTTTTTTTTTTTTTTTTTTGCATTTTGTGCAAGATTTATTGAATGGATCCCATTGAATGGATAGTAGCATGGATCCCAAGAATGTTAGCAAGGACAGTCACAAGACAAAAAGGACGCCACTTTCAGGTTTGTTTTTAAAGCAGTGCCAAGAGAAATCATAAATTAAGGTTAAGTGAAGTTTAATGTGTATTTATTTCATATTTACATGTCATTTACATGTCTTTTCTAAATGTTTAGATTGTTTTTATATGCACAAATATGATTATAGTGTTGGAAATTGGTAATATTTTGGGGGGCTGGAACAGTGTATCTGAATTTACTTTATTTCCTAAGGGAAGATGTGTTTCGCATTACTACTGTACCTTTTGCCTTAAGAACTCGCCTCCGGAATGGATTAAATTTGTATGCTAAATTACATTCTCTTGTTTTTTTTTATAGTGCTGTTCTGTAAATTCAGTTAATTTAATTGAAATTTATCATTTATTTATTAAATTTATCATTTATAATTGCGTGTGTGCCAATAAAATGTATATATATATATATATATATATATATATATACATTTTAACATTATTTCTTATGGAGAAAATGCGTTTCGCAATACGACTTTTCACCTTAAGAACTCGCCTCAATAACGGATTAAATTCGCATGCCGGGGTACCACTGGTGCACCCTGAAACCGTCTTTAAAGATTTAAAAAGTTTAAAAGTGCATGTCTGTTCACTTAAATCCAACTTTTTGTCCAACTCGCACGTACTAGCTAACTGCAAAGTCAACTGTTTCCTTCGCGCGCGCGTTCCACTGAAACATCTGCCGCTGATGCTGATGCTGCTTCCACGCGTGACCCCGCCCACCTCGGCGCGCTATTGGCTAAGACGTCCGTCTTCCCGCCAGCCTCGTCAACTTACTATTGGCTGCCTGTCCCACGTGTGACGCTTGAAAGTCTGAAGAGGCAGCTCGAGAGATAGAGTTGCGCGCTCGCGCTGTGGCCGCGGAGTGATGATGGTGATGATGACGGCAGTCGGATAGCTTCGGCTTCAGCGTGCCAAGTTCTCGTCTTCTTCTTCTTCTTCTTCTTTTAAGCTGTTATTCATTTGGAAGGACATTTCACTGAGGGTGCAGAGAGAGAAGGGGAATGCTGCGAGTTTGAGGAGGAGCAGAAGGCGACAGAGATGCGAGCTCGGAGGGACAGCGCGCGCTGCTGGGACGCCGCGCTGATTCTCCTCCTGTGCGCGAAGTGCGCGTGCGGTCGAGGTAAGCACCACACTATGGGAATAAACTGCATAATTTAATACAAAGATGTAAATCATGTAGAGAAATATTCATTAAAGACTCAATGTCGTGTTTGGAATGAATTTCTTGTCTTTATAAATCACAGCAGTTCTTGATATTTGGTGTTTCTAAGCGCGCACGAGGCCGCGCGGTTTTTTTTTTTTTGGGGGGGGGGGGGGTGATTATTTATGATCATTTAATAGTATAATATATCTGAACGTCTTGGACAAATGCGGATATGCTGTTAAAGCTGTGTGTGAGTGCATAAATATATAGAGAGAGTAAGAGACATGCATTTTTGTTTAATAAATAAGAGAGTGCTTTATAACATGCATACAGGATGTCACGCGCATGGGGAGATGCAACAGGCGCGCAGCCTTCTCATTCTTATTAACATTTACTCCATTTTAGTGATAGTTCCTCCACCTCCTCCTCCTCATCCTCCTCCTCCTGGTGTGGTGCCCGAGCCACACTGCAGTGCCTCCTCACCCATGCTCGGATGGGGAATAAAGTCCTGCATGCGGATCGAACCCAAGTTGCATCTATCTGCATCCATCAGCAGCAGTGAAATGTACTGTACAGTGTGCATGCATGCATGCAATACTCTAGGGAAGCCTACAGAGCAAAACCAGCCTTGAATGAACACCTACAGTATTGTTCAGTGTGTAAATGAGCCCTCCTGCAGTGCTGTATTAGAGGAATGGATTACTCTTACATTGGTTGCAATAACACCTGCAGTACAGAATCAAAAGCTTTAACGTTGCATTAATTAAGTCAGGGTTGGATTTAAGCAAGTTTGTCCAGCAAGATTCTTGGAAGAAATGGGAAATGTAAGAGTTTGTGGTTCGATGCAGTGTGACGCTTAAAGTCGGACCAGTCGAAGCGGGTGTGATTGTCACAAAAGGGGGCGGGGTTGTTATGAGTATCATCAACTTGGACATTTATTATGTATATGGAATTACGTCAATTAACAGAAAAGCTGTCTTTAATTAACTTTTACTTTTTGTCTGCATCTACTGAAATTTAACCCCAAATTTGGTCTCGTTATTTTTTGCATCACATTTTTTTTTCCCGATTTGACATCTCGAACTTGTCCTATTGAACCAGAAGGTCATCAAGGACTTCTCTCCAAGGACTTGAATCAAAGATGAGTCAAATGATTCCCTAATAAATCTTTATTAAAATGTATGATCGACTGTGAATTTTAGGATTCCACGTGGACACTGCATGCTTTTAGAACCTCGTAACTGCCGTACTGTAGTTTGGTGGACATACCACGAGGATCTACTGTATAAATCCAGGTTATTTTTAAGAAAGTGATCAGTCATGTGACAAAATGGAGGAAACAAAAAGAAATAGAAAGTCGTGGAGGAGATGACTAAGGAAACATAAGCAGTCTGTTTAGCCAAGAGAACTGGAGCTACGGTACACTTTTTTCCCCCTTCTCATGTCCACCCAGTGAGCTGAAGAACCCGCAGTAGCACTAAACCTAACAGCGTGAACCGGAACGCTGCAGCGTTGATTTAACTTGTGTCCTGTGGATTGAAATCATTCTCACCAGGTTTAATGATCTCCAGAAGCGTTGATTTAATGGCCAACATGGGAGCTAATGCCACCACGCAGGAGTTAATTCCTCACGGTCGGGGTTAACTCTGCCCTGCAGATCTCTCCGCGTATGTTATGGCTGTCATCTCGCCTGGACCGGTTTCCTTTTCCACTGTAGCACAGCAGCAGGCCTTATTAAAGCACTGCTTCAGGTTTACAAAGCGTCAGGAAGCTTACATGCCCACATAAGGGATAAATTAGTGTGTGAGAGGTGTGTTTGTGTGTGTGTGTGTGTGTGTGTGTGTGTGTGAGAGAGGTTATTGGTATAGCACTCGACTGTGTGGTTCTGACTACAAATTGTTATATAGTCTTCACACTTTTTATTTTATTTTATTCTTTACACTTCAATTATAAACCACCGTCCATATCCAAGTGTGTGATTGTGGGTTAAAAATAAAATAAAATAAAACAGTGCGCCCTCAAGGACGTTGTCTTATCATGATCTCGGTCTAGGTTTATGTTTCACCCAAGGCCGGAGAAGGACAGAGAACAAAAGCGGAGGTCCGTGCACGTGAACACGGGTGAAGGTCGAAGCGAGCCGCTTCCACTCCCGGTTACGAATCCATCACCTGCTCCGGTGTGCGCGCTTACATTTACATTTAAATGAAACCAAACGAGCGAACACTGGCGGATGAAATACAGTAGAGGCACCAGTAATAAAAAAAGCAACGTGGCTGTGTTTCTTGGAGGGCCGATCTCACCAGGAAAGCGCCGTCATTTAGGCGGCGATGGCGTGTAATTTATGAGTAACGACGACTCTCATTTATGCAGAGTGAAAAAAAAAATCACACAAAAAATACAAGCAGGATAAATCCAGACACGGACTTCTGACCTACACATGGCCTTATCAGCACGGCGCGAGTGAATGATGTCAGAGCATATCGGTGTCACAGCCCGGATGATTAGTCATATCTACTCTAAAAAGAGTACAGCGTGCTCCTTTGAATGACCCCCATTTGTTTGAACGCCCACGTTCGTCCTCTTTGTCCAGGCTAACGTTCTCACAAAGGGATCAGCGTTAGATTAGCATCTCTGCTCCTATTGTTGCAGGAGAAATGATAAAGCGTTTCATTAATCAAAGCTATAAGAGATAATCCATCTCAAAAAGAATCTTTGTGGCTTTTATTATAAGGAAAAAAAAACACTTTTAGTTCACGAGTGTGTGTCGCATCAGCATTTTTTAAAATCCAAACCAACTTCCAGGTCAAAGCTGAACCAGTACTTAAAGACTGAGCATTGGCTTCTTGGGATTTGACCTCATAACCTTCAAGTCAAAGACATGTCTTACGTTACCTTTAAGTGCCTTTTAAGGCATGGTGGTCTGTCCATGAGGGTACTGTTTCATCCTGGTCTGAGTGTACTCTCTTCTTCTAATGTTCCTTCTGGTTTTAAGGGCACCTACTATGCAAAATGTTTTTTTTAATCACCTCTCTTTTTTTCTTTTCTTTCCATTTATATCTATAGACGTATAACACATGATTTCAGGCAAGAAGGAATCCTGAAATTCAGCTCGAATCAGGGACTATTTCTGATTGGCTAGAAAAATACACCTTCACAAAGGGGCATTTCAGCAGAAACATTAACCGAGGCGTTTCAGAGAGTCTAAGACTGAACACGGTTAAAGGACATTGTATCTTATTTCTAAACCTTTGACTGAGATGTAAAGTGAATAATTTCGCTGGCATCTGAAACAAAGAGAAATGAAGCTGCAGAATTTATTACGTACTCGTAGATGTTGCCTTGTGGGACGGGACCCGGGGCTCGAGTGGTGGGGTTTGGTCTTTAATGACTGACGCACACACACTTTGCGAAAGGCACCTAGGATACCAGTAAGCTGTGTATTACTGTAGGTACAATATTAACACCGCCACCATGAGACTAGCATGTACTTCCTCCATTTATTCCGAACGTGTCAGAAGCCTGGCGCTGGGACATGTGACGTCTCCTGTGGATGCAGCACGCCGTTTGATGGAGCCGTGACAGGCAGCGTCAGCTCGTCTCCTGTCATCTCCACTCCGCTCTTCTTTCCCACCTTCTCTCTCTCTCTCTCTCTTGCTGCAGTCACTCTTGGTCTTTGCCTTTGCCCTTCCCAAGACTATTGAAGATGATTACAAGCCAGTGCAAGAGATCAAAATCTAATAAAGGGGGAAAATCGATAACGAAAATATGAGGAACAGTGCAGTAGAGGATACTGAGTGTGTGTGTGTGTGTGTGTGTGTGTGTGTGTGTTTAACATAAATGGCAAAGGAGTATGCAATGCAAGGATCTATCTTTCTATCTATTTATCAATCTGTCTATCTATCTAACTGTCTTATAGGTTAGGGTTAGTTTAGGTTAGTAATGATACGCAAAAGTCACAGTCCGCTATGTACCTCCGTTATGGTCACCGTTCAATATGTTTTCAGTACAATGAGGTGACAAAAAAAGGCACGCTTAAAAAAAAAATATATATATATTATTTTTGTAATTAATTTGTAAAAATGTAACCTTACAAATAATATAATATAATACAATAATATATATATATATATATATAATATAAACTTGTACAAATAATGTCCTGTACACGTAAGGAACTCGAACACCTTTACTTCTTAAAGATAGAATCATTCTTGGATTGTGAGGGATTAGCAAGGACGTAATGCAGGGTTATTGTTATTATTATTATGATTCTTATTAATAATAATAATAACAATAATATTTTATTTTTATTTACTTATTTTTCTGAAGTTCTAAGTTGTTCATCTGTATTTTCAAACATGTACTGATTCCATATTTCTGAAGTGATATTTTAACCCATGAGCTCATTCCTCAGCGATGTGCTGCCTGTTTATATTGGTGTTTTTTAAAATTATTTTTATTATTTAAGTGCGCACTGTTTGGGGGTCTCAGAGCCTTTAGGTAGTTAAGTAGGCTGTGTTTCTCCTTCGGATTGGTTAAAATTTTAATTTGCATCTATGTGTGTGTGTTGTGTGTGTGTGTGTGTGTGTGTGTGTGTGTGTGTTACCTTAACCGACACTGAGCCGTCCTGTTTGTGCATTTCCCCGAG
>JAQMYL010000014.1:5677065-5691721 GCA_030014365.1 Clarias pachynema | reverse complement strand
CTCATTCTCATGATGCTGGATCTGCATCTAATAATAAGCAGATAAAAAAATAAACTTGTTATTGATGTGCTTATTATAAGAAATGTGGTTTCATTATACTAAACAAATTTACAATGCGGGTATACAAGTTACTGCTACTGTATTTATTATAATACAAGGGAATATATCTACTAGTGTTGTTTCAAAACCGATATTATTATGGATGTCGATACTTCTCTACACTTCGCCATTGAGACACAGGCCCTCGTCTTCTATGACTGAAACACATATGGGTTTGATAATAAGGGCGATAAATGTGTTTTAGCAGGGATTAGCATTAGTTTAGCATTAGTTTGTGAGATACTAGAGATGGAAGGAAATAAATCGATTCAGGGATGCATTGTGATTCTTTTGTGTGACAATTCTTGTATCATTACCCTGACTTTTTAAAACATATATTATTTATTTATGTACGTTTTCATTTGAGGTGTTAAAATGTTGCCATTCCCCTGTAATTCTGCACGTGGCATGTTCTAAACTATTTGCTAAGTTTGCTTAGAATTGAGTGGCATGGTGGTGTAGTGGCTAGGTCTGTGACCTCGCACCTCCATGGTCTAGGGTTCGATTCCCATGGGGTTCAAATTCCCTAGAATGGGCTCCAGGCTTCCTGTGACCCTGTACAGGACAAGCACTATAGGAAATAAGTGAGTGTTTAGAATTGTAACAAATTATATTTAAAAACAAAAAAAATGAATATATAAAATAAAATCATGATAGTAACAGAATCACAATAAAAATCGAATTGGCTCCTGGTTATCATGATAATATACTGTACAGTAGTATCGCTTAGCCTTGGTGATTCCCATCCCCAGAAGATATTGTCTTTGGGACCAAGAATAGTGTCTAATAAAGTGGGAATGGTCTAATAAAATTAGTTGAGTTTTATTCCTGTTTGCTTGCAGGAAAAAAAAAGAGCAATTAAAAACATTTTACACCAGCTTGCTGTAGTTGCTAAGACTGCTCCTGGGTTTTATGAAGCTCAATAAGTTTATATGTGTAATCACTCATGCACATTTAAACATGTGCATCATTAATAATTGTTAATAAAATATGCATGCTATAAAATAAATAAATAAAGAATCCTGCATCCACAATGTATTTTAATACAGCAGTACGTTGCCCAGGTCATGCAGCTTATAGATGCTTCCTACGGTATTTCAGTTCTCTTCTGAACTGTAGCAAGGATTATAGTGTAAGTGTAAAACTTTTTGTACTTCACTCAGATCATAAAAAAACATTCTTTATGGCATCTTATGGCTTTACATTACTATCACTATCAGACTTTTAATAGTAACGTACCTGACTCTAACACCGGTGATCAGCATTTTGAGAGATTATATTCAGGAGGGTTTTAACAATAATAATGATAAAAAACAACAACAAATAACTGTATATTCAGTTGTTCACTTTATAATAAGAAAACACACATTTTGTCCTTTATTGTGTTTATTTATTTATTAAGAAATAAAAGAGAGAATATCAAATATGCAGTGAATATCCCCAAATAACCCCGACTCTACCTCGCTTTAAAACAGCGTGTGTGCAGCGGTGGTGCTGTGTTTAGGAGCTTGTCTTTTCTTTTTCGCTCACTTTATAATGGATGCCTCTCCATATTTCACTTCATTTCGGTTCCCCTCATTACTGCGGCCATGTCTTCAAGTCTAATCTCTGAATAAAATGAAAAAGTGCTCTGTTTTCACTACTTATGCGCATCACTCGCTCATATTGCAAACTCAACTCAAGATCTGTTTTTTCATGCTACATCACGAAGACATCGCTGCACAGATCATTGTCAGCCAGATCATACAGATGTATGCATAATAAAATTAGCAATTATTTCAAAATGCTTTCAAAATTAGTGCAAGACTATCTGCTTCTTATTTACACACAAAGCGATTTAAGTTTGTGCTTACAAATATGAACAAAAATGTATATACAAGGGTGAGTCAAAAACTATCTGCACTGGATTTATTTTGATAAGCTTTAGCAAAGACAAATACATATTTTTTTGACATAATCTCCTTGCTTTTCAATACTTTATCCATCTGTCAACAGACTTTGGTTTTCCATCATTAAAAAATGTTTAGGGCTGAGCTGCGAACCACAAATGCGCTGCTGTCTTCACTTCTTCATCAGAAGTGAATCATGGTCCTCGTAGGGCTGCTTTCAGGGGACCAAACAGGTAAAAGTCCGACAGAGCAAGATCATTATTATAGGAAGGATCACACACCCTTGGACAGCAGTCCATTGCGTTTAGTCCGAAGTTCAGGCGCTGTTGATTGTTGAACCTTTTTCCTGCCAATAACTGGCCCTTGAGAATCCCAGAAAAATGTAAGCACCAATTTTCCAGCTTATGGTTGACTTTTGACCTTTTTCTCAGTCGGTGATTGAGAATGTTTCCGTTCCATAATCTGTCAGTGATGAATGTCAGTCTCTACACCAGTAATGATTCTCTTTAAGAAACTTTCACCTTCCTTAGGGTGCTGGTCCAAATTTAATTTGCAGATATCCGAACACTTCTGTTTGTGCTCTTCCGTGAGTTGTTTCAGCACCAGGTTCACCCTCAGACCACAAAAAAAAAATGACTCACTGCACGCTGCTCTTCTTTCGTGCAAATCACAAGCCGGACATACATTTTTTCTTGCACCGCAGTTACAAATGAACTGATGTACTGTAACACGTTCACACCTGCACAGCAGTGACTTGGGAGAAGACAGGAGCCTTGAACAGAAAGCGCTGATAAGACAGTGCAGCCAGAAGTTTTAACACAACTGGAGTGCGGATCATTTTTGAGTCACCCTTAAAGCACAAAAATTCAGAGACATTAAAGTGTAAAAATGAATACATGCTCTACAGAATTGTTCATGAATTGCGGCACATTTATCTTCTTTAGTTCCCCAAAGACAAGCAGGCTTCCTTTGATAGAGTCTCAGTTTTACATTTCAATACATTTTTATTCAGGAGTTGAATTGGTAAAGCCAGGCAAGGCCTTGTTAAGTTATTTTGCAGCCTGGTTGTTGTCTTGTTGTTGTCTTAGCGTCCATCTTCAATCTCAAGATATTCCCTTCGATGACGTGTCATGCCCCAGGACCGTTTGTCTTCATGCTCCTCACCCTGGGTATCATATTCAACCCCTACTTTTTCCAAACATGATGAACTGAATGAGCTTAATCCTTTCTGTGTGTGTTGTTATTTGTGAAATCCAAGAGAAAGTCAGGGAACAATTGTTAATAGCTGCTCTAATTAATTGTTTAGTAAAAAAAATCACATAAATTAATATTATCTTTAGCAGATCTCTAGTGATGTTAGAGAAATTAGATACTTTTATTTATCACTTTAGAACATCTTAGTTTATTTATCAAGCATATGGTATGAACATTAATTAATTCTTACAGGCACCTTGCAGGTATATCTAATAAACTTAATTAATTAATCATCTTCTTAACCTGATATAAATAAAAAATGAAAAAGAATGCATGATGTTTTTTTCATAAATGATTAAATATTTGAACTTTTTTCCTGTGGACTTTAACCCAACACAATATTAGTGACTCTTTCCTCAAAATCTCGTCTGTCAAGATCTTTTTGTTTTCCGCATCTGCGTGCTCCGATTCTTTCCTACTTGAGCCGTACACCAGCCGAAGCTTTGTCGTGCTTTTGTGACAGAACCTGATTTGGTACAGCGTTTTTTTTTTTTTTTTTTTTTCAGCCTCGCTTTCTTGCAAAGACAGGCAACATTTCCGGAGCGGATGTGTTCAGAACAGGCAGGTCGGAAAACAAGCTGAGCAAAGCACTGACGGGTTGGAAAGGAGGAAATTTGTTTAAAAAAATGTTTAGATTAGCAGGTTCTTGTGTTGGATAGAGAGAACCTTTAGTGTAAATCTGCCGGTGATATAAAAGTAGGAAAGAGAATACAAGCCAATTCATTATTACAAATACATTTGCCTTTATGGATATGTCTTTTTAAAGTCAAGCAAGTCAGATTGTTTTCCTTGAAAAACACCACATTATACCTTCCGCACTATAGTATTTCACACGATATCCCTAGTACTCATATTATTTTCCTTAAAACGAAGCAGGTGGGAAGAGTGAAACCCGAGCACCCCGTTTGACTGACGGCTGGTCCTGACACATTTGAAAGATTGATTGAAGGAAGCTGGGCTCCATCTTCTACAAGCTAAAGTGTTGCAAATGAGGGGTAACTGTCTGGAACGGAGGAAAAAAAAACCCCAGCTCTCTTTTTTGCTCAATCAAAAATAAAAAGGCAGCAAAAATGTTCAGTGAGAGACCGCTGGATGGGGGAGCTAAGATAATTCTGGGAAGCGCATATCCTCCAGGTTTTCACTGTACGTTATAATGGTTCCTCGACTACATCCAGCGATCGGAGGCAGTGCGAAAAGGTCAAGTGTCGTGTTTCAGATTATCGATTGCAGAAGATGGCTTGAAAATAGCATATTCTCCTGAGCGCCTGTCTATTTCTTAATAGTCCACCGCTTCTTTTTTCCAATCTTGGCTCCAATTACGGATTTTTACGATACAGTGCTGATGCTGCATCGAATGGATCAGCCAATTATCTCTAGTCTCTCGGGGGATGCGTGTTCACTTTTCTTGCACGCCAAAACTTTTTGATTCTCATTAAATGTGTGTATAAGGTACCACACATGTGTAAGTAAGACACGAGGCAGAATTATAAATTCGCAATAAACCAGACCGTTTATTTGGTTTGAAGAGGGCCACTTTGTGGCGCATGAATTCATCCCCTTAACTGCACCAGTTTCAGCAGAGCTTTTACACAGAACCAGGTTTCAGAGCATCCTATCAGCCAGAGAAGTGAGTGAGAACCTAAAAGCCATTACAGCTGTCCATCAGACCTTGCGGAAGCCATTTATAAAATCAGCGGGATCAGTCTGAGCAAAACAACAACAACAACAGCAAAAACCCTTTCTTTTTTTGGATATATCCTCAAAATCCCAAGATTTTCAGTGAGCCCCTTGAAATACTCCGTCAGGTTCATAGAAATGCCAGAAGCATCACTTCACAGACCAGATTGACTTTTGTCTTTGTTTTTCTTTTGTTTTTTTTCCAAAAGGTTGCTCATTACAGCCTATCAGCCAGGTCTTTTACGAGCAGCCAGCCTTTCTGAAAGCCCGCAGAATAAATTGCCCTCAGTTTTCATGTCGTGAAGCGAGCGTAAAGTGAGTTTGCTTTAAACAAGTCCGGATTGAGGGTAATTGCTTCTTCCTGTGACGTTCGGATGGCTGTGTCATTCATGTGACAAGTGGATTTTGATCATGTAATGAATTTGGAGATGTCACTTTTTTCTAATGCACAATAAAAAATTATATATTATAAGATTTAAATTATGTAATATGTATAGAAATATGTATATAGTAATGTTATACATACATTTGTATATTCCAGCCTAAACGTTTATTTTATTTTGATTGAATATTCCATCTTTAGGTTAATTGTACTCTGTAGTGTAATTTGTTCATCGCACTTTCTGTTTTAGATACAGCAAAATTTTAACTTGAACTTGGGGGGGGGGGAATAATAATAATAAATAAATGTATGTCCCCAATACCACAGGCCACCATCATGCATTGTTTTTGGAAAATGATTTGGAAGAAAATATGGCAAATATGAAACAAACAAACATGGGTTAGTTGGGTCATATTGACTGACTTCTGTTCATTTAGGTACAAATTGCACATTATTTTTTCATAACCGTCAAGACCGAGCAAGAGACTGACGGCGGCATTGCTGCAAGACGTTCTGGCTTCCGTGAGAACCCAGTACACTGGGGTCATGACCTGAACCCTGAAACCAACCCTTGTGGTTTGAAATAAAATTGATTAAATATATCGATAGAGAGTGGGTCTAAATTTATTGGGAAAACTATGTGTAATAAACAGTTACATTTGAAGTACTTCACCATTTGATATAAACATAATTCGGCCCAGTTAGATAAGTCACATGACTAAAGCATTAGGCTAGGTGGTGAAAATGACATTCTATTTAAAAAAAAAGAAAAAAATTGCATGCTAATTAGCGTTAGCAAAAATTCCAACCGAAAACCGATGACATGACATTTATGAACGTGGCATAAAATTTCCTTCGGTATTGGTGAAAATCTAAGACGGGTCTCTGCTGAGACAAGTGCAATCATTTTCTACCACTGAAAATAAGTTTCCATTGCATTCCAGACCTTTAAATGCAGCGCCCTGACTTTTCAAGCCAGAATAATGAAAATTAAAAGCTAGTGCGGTAGCACAAATGTCTGATTGATTTGTATAAGAAAAGCTCAGAAATAGGAAGAGCACTTTTCCCACTTCCTGTTAAACCCCCTATGGTTACTGAGGCATGGCTTTTTTCCGCACTTCTCTGATTCCTGCAGGATTAAACAGCACCAGGCATGTGGAAAGCTTAAGATTCGGTTTACGCTCATTCCCTCGGCTACGCTGTCTTTGAAGCCCACATTTAGCAAGGACTTTTTGTTTATTTCTCCTTGAACAAAGATCTCGGCCTCGACGACGCTCGAACTTCCCGAGCGACTGCCCCCTTAAGGGAGATCCTGAAGGTAGTTCGAATGGCTGTGCATGTTTCTCTCTTTTTAATCACCTCCACACACACGCTTTGTAATTCTAGTTTATGATACTTCTTTGCATTTTTTTTTCTCCTTTTTTCTTTCTTGTCCTTGATTGTGTGCCGCATGGAAAGACGTGGGCTTATTAAATTATTTCAAAGTAACAAAAAGAGTTAGGAGCACAAAAAGTGTGGGCGTTCACTTTTTCTTTTTTTCTTTCTTTTTTAATGTGGTGTATACACTCAGGTGCGGGTTTATTTGATACTCCTGGCTTGTAGATACTCTCTCGGGTGGATATGTTTGCTTATATTACATACATATTAAGGTGCCTCATAATAGCAGAATGCTGTTGAAGGCAAATCACAGATGTCTTCTTTTTGAATGTTTTATAGTATGTAAGGAAAAGTGTTTCTGTGCATCTGAATCTGTGCACTATATAGTCACTAGTATTTAGACACACTGGTAGATGCCCCTTGGTAAACTGTACAAAACATTATTGTGCAATATCACCAAGAAGCGATGACAACCCAGATACAAAGCAGTAGATGATACTTACTCACAGAGCAGGACCACCAGGTGCTCTCTCTAGCAGCAACATCAGCACAGAACCTTTGCATTAGGAGCTTTAGCTGTTCACAAGCTTATTGTGAACAATGCCAAGTGTCAGATAAAGCACACCATGACTGGACTCTGGAGCAGTGGAAATGTTCTCTGGAGTACTTCACTATCTGGCAGTAGACCTTGACTCCCCCTTTACATCTTCACGCAGCCGCACCCACGACTCTCCCTCTGTGTCTCCACGAGAAGCCCCGCCCCGGCTCTCCCTGTACATCTTCACGCAGCCCGGTCCAAACTCTACCTCTACGTCCCCACGAAAACCTGCCCAGACTCTCCCTCTGCGTCTGCACGAAGCCCCGCCCCGGCTCTCAGTCTATGTCTCCTTGTAGCCTACCCCTGCTCTTCCTTTGTGTCTCTACACTGCCCCGCCTCCATCCTACAATTCATGCTGTCATGTTAATTTTTCTGCAGCAAACAAATAGAGAAACATTTAAAAGTCTCTTGGCAAATATGATCTGAAAAATATTCCTAAGCACTGAATAATAGTTGTACACTGCAATACAAAGAGCGTTTCATACTTTGCATCGCAAAGGCTTCACGGCCCGAGAAGTCTTCTGCCACATTTAAAATTCCCTCAGTGTGAATTTATTTTTCCTTGTGACATTCTGGGAGCTCCACGGTCTGTCTCAGTGGAGAACTTAACTACTTCACGAGAGCAAGAAGGCCTGTTTTATACCATTAACATTTTTATTGCTGTAGTTAACTCTATTATAATCAGTCTCTTATTGTGGTTGAGAACAAACATGGAATAAAACCCTGTCTTTGCAGTTTATTTTGATCACTGCCTGTTTTAATAAAAGTGCCTGTGACAACTCGCACTTGAACAGTTAGTCCACATTGTAGAATAAATATATATCATTTATCAACATTCAGCCTAAAATACAAATCTTCTTTGAGCCACGTCACCCAGCACTGTCTGGCAGTCTGATGGGTAAATCTGGGTTTGGGGGAGAACGCAAAGTGCCAACAGTAAAGTTTGCTGAAAGAGAGACAGCAGTCTGGGGCTGTTTGGGGAAGGTTCTTTCCCCACTCTAGCATGACCGCGACCCTGTCCACTAAAGGTCTATAAAGACACGCTTTGATGCGTTTGGTGTGGAGGAATCCTCTGGTATCCTGCACACAGCCCTGACCTCGTCCCCACTGAACAGCTCTGAAACGATCTGCAACGTTCAGTCGTTCAACATCAGCGCCTGACCTCAGCAATGCTCTTCACACCATGTTGCCACTAAATTCCCACAGATACCCACCAGAATCCTGCAGCAAGCCTTCCCGCAAGATCGGAGGCTGTTATTGAAACAAACTTTGTATGGATGCCTATGCTTTGAAATCGAACATCCAAAAAGCTTCCTGGCGTGATGGCCAAGTGCCCACGTACTGTACTTTTGGCTCTATAGTGTATGCATGTGCATGAGCAAGCAGGGCATCTCTGCTACAACGTCAACCTACTGCCAAGTGAAAAAGCTGCAGAGTCTGTCCAGCCCACACTAATGGCCCTAAACAAATGGGCTAATAAGAGGGAACCCTGTCTTACCTCTGAAAACCGATTATCCGTAGCTAATTAGCACATGTTTAATGAACGAAGAAATTAAGCCACATTAAGTATGGATCTGTGTTTATGCTAATTTGCGAGGCAGCTATGCGAACCATGTGCATTAGACAGACAAATAAAAAGAAGGGGGTGTACTGAAGTCAACCGAAGGGAGATACACAGAGGGAACAGACCAGGGAAAAGGTCAGAGGCTGAGCAAGAAAGAAAAAAAAAAATATCAGTGTCGCATGACATGTTCGAGAGCAGCTATGTACAGTGTTGGCATGAGCCATGGCGTGAGTCAAACACAAGCACTCCGTCACAAGAGCCAATCAGACCATGTTCTCCGCACCGCGCAGTGGACCGTGTGGTGGCAGCCATATTGGTTTTGTGCTTTCCAGCAGAAATGGAACAGCTGCGCCACTAGCATTAATGCAACACACACACACACACACACACACACACACATAACAGCTATTCCTCTGCAGTAATGGCCTGCTGGGCCCTGGCACTGCCCGCTCACTCCCTGTTTTGAACCCTTTCATTCCTGCAGAGGGTGGGTGGATTATGTGAGTAGCAGGAAATTACAGCTCTTGAATGGTAATGCTGTTTTGAATTGTTGGGCTGGGGAAAAAAAAAAAAATAAATACACGAAACATGAAGTCAGAAAGCACGACCGGAGTCGCGCACGGTGCTGTCTATACCCGGAGGATGCATATTTTTATACGTCTGCTGTATAAAAGTCGCATTTTAAAAGAAATATAGTTGATTTAATTCTAGCTTCCACGGGAGAGTCTGTCACTTTTTCCGCCCACTTTCAGACAGTTAGAAACTGATAGAATACGACTGATTAGAGCCATTATATTCAGCCATTATATTATAGATCTTTTCTTGTAGTCTGTATGCAAACATTGAGGTTACTGTATGTCATGTACTCGCCAGTCAGATTAGTGAAAGAGGCAGGGGTTAATTGTACTTAAAAGCAAATTAAAAGAAATCCACTAAGTGAAGATGTGGTTCTGTAAAGCCTGCTATAAAGGTTTGTACAGCCAATCAGATCGCAGCTTTCAAGATGGCTGGTAGCGGAGGCCGAAATGAGGAATAAGATTATGGAGAGAGGCGGGGCTATACATTCTTCATAAAAAATATGAGAGATGGTGTGAATATGGACCGTCCAGCTGTGCATTAAAATTTCTTGTGATTTACACTAAGTACTCGTATGTACTCTTGGCTTGGCTATATGAAAGAATCATGGTGTGTGTGAACTGAGGTGTGATTTGCACTCAGTACCGCACCTGAATAAGACGGATAGCTTTTCACGGACACCCGAACGCGTAGCCGATCCTGTTACACCGATCTGTCCGACTGTCAGTACCTGACTCTTTCGTTCAGGAAGATGCACGAGGCTTGTCACGTCCATCACGCTAGATCAAGTTGCGGATTTCTGCACATGCCGTTGCATCAGACCCACCCATTCCGCTTAGTAATCTGTACCCAGAAAAGGCTTGGCGTTTTTATTAAAGAGTGCGAGAGAATATCCGTGCTGATAAGACGAGGAGTTTTTGTCGATTAGCATATCGTAATTAGTCTCGGTCCATTGGTCTGCTTGATAGATTCATTAGGAGCAGGGCATGCTGTAAGGCCATTAAAGTGCCTGATAGTTAAGCAACCGTCACATTTAGCAGCGGCATCTCAATAACGTTTATAACCTCATCAGTCGCAACGTGTAGGATTTTATGGCTCTTCCGATTTGCTCATGTTTAGGAAAAAAACACATTTAAACAGCATGTGGCGTGAATGATGCAAGAAGCCGCTTCCTTCTCTCTCGTTTTCCCCACCAGGATGATCAGCTCAAGGTTCATTTACGCACGTGGATCCTTCGCACGTGGACCGGTGTGTTTTTACAGTTGACTTCCTGACACTAGCATTAGTAGGTTTGCACAGCCTCATTTAGCTAATTTGATTTACGCCACTTAACCTGTTTACAGGATTCAAGGCTGCATCCTGACAGTTCACTTCAGTCGTAACATGCCTTAATGTCTCCGGGATTTATTATTTTTTGTGAAGTGAAGTAGGCAGGTTGAAGTCGGCAGTTGATTGCCACCTCTTAATTTATAACTCGGTTTCACTTGGATCTGCTTTTTAATTATTTTTGTTTTTGTAGCAGCAGCAGACTTTATTTTCAACACCACATATTTATTTAGTAAAAAATTAAAGACAAATTGAGAAACAACATTGTCTCTCTAAATTATTCAAAACGTGTTCCAAAGTGTGTAATTTCCAATTAAGCTTCTCCAGACAAGGACTTGAACAAAAATAATTGAACCCATCATGCATTAAATAATTCACCGAGACCCCAGACGTACAGTTATGATATAATCAGAGGTGCAGTTTAAAACCTCGCTGCTTCTTTTTCTCCAGCTTTAATGGAGGCGTCTCATTTCTTGCCCGCGTCCCGAGCTCATAAGTCAGCGGAAAGATCGCTGCCAGCTAGCGCCACGCTGTTTGTGTTTTATTTATGTATTTTCATCACGCTCCTGCGAGAGCTTGCAGCATGGCAGCCCGCGAGCTAAAACACCACCTCGGCTTCGCTCCGAACAAGTAGATTTAGCTTGGCCTGCATGCCTCCTGACTAACGGTGCCTGTTTTTCATCAGCCCAAGTCAGGGAAATGGTAAAAGAGGCCACTCTTTTTTTTTCTTTTTTTTTTTTTATGTCCAAGAGCCTTATTACATAAAGGACTAGGGCTCGATTTAAAAAACACCCTCGCAACAAAAGTGAACACGCTATAACACCAAGAAACAAGTGCATGCTAAAAACTTATAGCCTAACAGGGAGCAAACTGACAACTGGCTAGATAACTGACCCTAATTAGTTAGATTACATAACAGGACAAAGGTTGTGCAGAAAATATGCCGTCTGAGTGCCGCTATTTTAAAACATGGCCTTGTAGAGATTTCCTGATCACAGCCGAACAAGCAACAGCTAATTACTTTTCTGAAGCCTTCAGAATGAATCAATGTCCATCAGAGCTTTTAGAGAGGTGCACAAGAACGAGAAACGTGGTACCGGTGTCAGTGCTATTGTAAAGAAATGTCCGGGCTCTCACTTATCTTTTAATGAAAATCATAAGTCAAACTTGCAAATGACCTGAGGAAATGCCGTTCATAATCGAGTGTATAGTGAGACCGTGGCTTAAAGGGAATAATGGAAAAAGTCCCAATACTTTTTTTTTTTTTTTTTAAATCATTATCAAAAGCCATTAATTCATGCTGATGTACTCAAGAATTTTCAAATGTTTAGGTTGTGCATGCAGCCATGATAAAAACATTTGCAGTAGTACATTTGCAGTGGAACCTCGGTTCACAAACATAATTCGTCCTAGGTTCTGGTCGTAAACTGACTCAGTTTTTTTTTTCAAAGGAATACATGTAAATAGAATTACTACGTTCCTCATCACTATGAACTATATTTAACTTTAACTTTTTTGTTTAAATCACAAATTATAAAGCAAAATGTGTATTTTTTCTACAAAAGAGGTTAGTGTTTGGAAGGAGAAGCCCCTTCCATAATACCGCTGGGTAATTCTCCTTCATGGGGTTTCTCTCTTTTTTTTGTTCCTTGGCCTGTGGTTCATATGTGGCAGCCAGAGAGATTTCTTTCTTTCTTTCTTTCTTTCTTTCTTATTTGTGCTGCACAATTGTAAAGGTGTAGCACTCTGCCATACTGTAGTTTTGTTCAGATGATGCTTCTTGGCAAAGGCTTGGACATCATTCCACTCAGCTCAAAATTCTTTTATCATGTGCGCGATCCGTGACCCATTGATCCAAGACTGTCGCTGGGCGACGCACTCATGCCTTTGTTCAGCTGATAGCGGCAGCTTGGGGCGGCGGTGTTCCAAGGAGGAGTTCGTGAACAGGGACACATTTTAGCCGAATTTTTTGTCGTAAACTGATTTGTTCATACTTGGGGGCGTTCATGTACCGAGACACAAGACAAAGGTTTAAAATCCACTGTATTTTTAATATTGAATATTATACTGTACATATCAAAATATTTCATTCATGTCAGGATCAACGCGACAAGGATTGTCACATAGTTTCAGCACAAACAGTATAAAACAAAATGCGAGCTATTATGCATCGTGGTACTGCATATTATTAAGCCTCTGATAGGGAGGTTGGGTTACTGATAGGAAGGTTGGGTGCTCAAACATGGGATGCGCCAGATGATCTAGTGGGATATCCCATATAAGATATACCAAAAGAATTACATAGGGGAACATTTGTAACATGATATACCAAATGATGATTTCACTTTATTTATACTTGACAATAAAAGGTATTCTATTCATTGTATGAAGTGGTTAACTTTGGTTCCCATTATGCACTCTGGTTTGAGCTGGACCTCGATTCTGTAATTTAATTTTAGACAGTTGCACAGTATTAATATACTGCATGCAGACCATCTCCATTTCCTTTACCTGTACTGTAATAACGAAAGTCTATGAGTGGAAAAAGGCATAGCCGAGGCTCTGTTCTACCCTGCATTAACTCTGGCTAGAGAGAACAGCAGGGGAGAAAATACATATGGAAATATATCAACATCATTGAACTTTCATGCCCTTTTGCAATTCACGGCTCTCTCAGCGAGGATGTGGGTGACGATGTAGCCCGTCTGACGAGCCTAATGAATTTTCATTGCTTGGGGGTATAAGGCAAAGGTAAAAGCCTCTGCCTTGGCTTGGATTTCTCCACCTGTCTAACACTAGCTCTGCAGCTACACTTCGAATTCTCCTCCCGATGCTGGTCGACTGTTATTTGGATGCAGGAAAAGCCGTAATAACTGATCAGAGCGAAGGCTGCGTTAACGCTCTTGCGTTGATAAGACCTGGCTGTTCCTTTCTGATAAGCGTGCTGACAGATAATAAAATAAAATGGGTTTTTTGAAACATCTACTAGACCAATATACGAGGCTTAGCTCTGGTATAGAAATCTCCAATCAGAAACCTGAGCTGTGTTTTCTTACACTCCTGAGCAATTCGTCTGCCTCGCCCTACTCTCATATGCCTGAAAAACTCCCAACAAAATGTGACACCCTGCGCGTACAAAGCTTCTCGCCACATATTGTATGGATACGAAGCGGAATAATTTGCGGCCAGCTCACTGAAGTGGCTCTAAGCTGGGAGATAGAAGCACTGTATTTGTCATTTCCTGCGGTCCTCCAGGGCTCGTTTCGGGGCCTTTACTGATCCGTGACATATTCTCCCTGATTGACCAGCTGCTCGGACATCGAAAGCAATGAATAACTAATGAAGCCGGGAACCTGATTTGCCATGGAAAAAAAGCATACAGGCATTTCTTCCCCGTTATTAGATGATGTTTCGCAATGCCAGAATGCTGGTGCATGTCAATAAGATTCTCTTTGCTGGAGCGACTTTTAACCGGAGGTGTGTCGTTTTAAAGCAGAGGGCACCTTGGGTTCAGAAGGGGAAAAAAAAGAAACAGAAACCGGGAAGAAAAGATCAGTGGAAGAGAAAGTGGATAGCTAATTTGTATGCATTATCTACATAATGGGGATTTATGTTCCTAGGCTCTTCCTGATTGCAGAAGGAAAACTGTTTTTTTCATTTCCTGCTAGGCATTCAAAAGGTGGTAGAGTAGGTAAGTCTCCGACAGGCCGTACTGTAGGTGGATAGTCGAATGTATTGCTTTTAAATGACACCATTTTTTTCACACCAGTGAAAAAACATGATGCAGCGATAGATAGAAAGGTAGATAGAGTGCCCGGCCAAAATTCGTTCGCCTGGCGAATGAACCTTCCATTGGATATTTACTGCGGTGATTTAATATTGTTCAGTTGAAACAAGTTATTTACCCCTAACTG
>JAQMYL010000014.1:5651592-5676965 GCA_030014365.1 Clarias pachynema | reverse complement strand
CGAATGAACCTTCCATTGGATATTTACTGCGGTGATTTAATATTGTTCAGTTGAAACAAGTTATTTACCCCTAACTGATGCAGGGAGTAGCTTCTCATCTCTTAAACAACTGTGTACAAAATCATATCCTGTTTTCGTGGCAACGAACTCTGTTTCAGAAGGGTCGTAAAAGCAAACAAAACAACTAAAGAGAGAAACTAACAGCTGTGCAGCCTAAAGAAAACAACTCATCCGTGAGGCTAATCAGTAAAAAGGCTTCAATTTGCTAAGGAGCATATACTGTAGAATGCACTGTGGAGCAACGGGAAATGGTAATATGGTCTGATGAGTCCAGAATCACCCGGTCCCAGATTGAGGAGTGAGAAAGGTAAGAAAAGAGGCGATGAACTGATGTCACTGCTATAATCAAGCTCAATAAAAGGTATTCTATTCATATAGGTGGTCCGATTAATTATTAGAGCGTGTGACTTTTTATTTGGCCGGGCAGTGTACATAGGTTACAAAGGTTTGGACACAAATTTGGATTTATTCTTCTAAATTCTTATATCTCTAATACTTGAGATTTTTAGGTGCAATGTAAATCACACATACGGCATTAGGTGATTAGGTAACAGCATCAACAACAGTCAGTTGTTAATTTAATAAGGTAAGCTGTTCTGGAATAGTTCTTGCAAGAACAGTATTGTCAAGTGCATTTGCAATAATCATCAAGCACCATGATGAAACTGCCTCTCATGAAGATCTTCCCAGGAAAGCAAGACGGAAAATTAGATCTGCTGCAGAGGAGACGTTCATTTAGAGTCGCCAGCCTCAGAAATCACCAATTAACAACCAGCACCTCAGATTAGAGCCGTTATGAAGCTTAAGTATAAAGGATATAAAAGGATAAAAGTATATGTTTAAAGGAGATTATTGTATATTTGGATGCCTTCAGCATTGGTTTACAGTGTAGAAAGAAATAAAAACCAGGAAAGACTGTAGAATAAGAAGGTGTGTCCCTATGTGTGTGTCTGTAGTCCAAGTCCAAGCTGAGTGTTTGTTTTGTTAGCTAAAGTCTTAGGGGATGAGAAAGAGACTAGAAGGAGGGATGGGGAGTGGGAGAATGAAAAATACATTACAAAAAAAAATACATTACATATCCTGACATGTTTTAGCTCAGAGAGGTGTTGCTATGTGAGTTGAGGTCGGGGAATTGAACGGGGGAACTCAATAGCAACTCAATGGCACCCAATAAAGTGCTACAAACACAGCCATATGCGCAGTTCGCGTGATACATCTTCAGTTGAGTCAGCTCCCGGCTGAAGGATGTCCTGGAGTTGTGCCAGCTTTGATGGTGCTCTCATTACGAATCAAAGCACTTTTGTAATGAGTGAGCTATTCTTGCGAGAGGAATGATGAAGATGATGATGAGGAGGAGGAAAAACATGCAAAGGACAAACAGTTTATCAGAGTGACAGCTGATCTACAGAATGTTTGTTTTGTTGAGACACAGATTTTTCCTCTGTAAAGAAAGCAGCAGGCTCATGAATCTTACATCAGCACATGGACATTTGTCTGTACAGCCTCTCTCTCTCTCTCTCTCTCTCTCTCTGTGTCTCTCTCCCTGATGTGTGTCCAGACAAGCAGCAGGTCCTGGCATTTTGGGGACAGACTGACTTGGAACCACCAATTAAATAGCCATGCTTGGTTTATTTATTTTCCTGATATGACAATGCCTGTCTTTTTGACATTTGCTTTATCTCTAGACAGTAATTTAAAAATGTTCTGTGTGAGATACAGCTTCCGCCCTAGTGCCAGTCAAACACAGATAGCGGGGTACCTACCTGCACACTTAGCACAATTTTGCAGGGAATGATGGAAAAATGGTATTGGTGAGTAACTTTCCTTGTAGGAGAAATATTACTGATTTATTCAGAAGCATATGTCTCTATTGAGCGAAGGAAACTGGAAAAAGGGGCATGCTCTTAGCTAAACATGTTACATAAGGAATGGATACAAAGGAGTGAAGCTATAACAATACAACAATACAGAATCCTTCTCCACTCTAATTCTTCCTCAGGGAAGGTCTAACTTGATGATTAAATGCCTCCGACTCTTGGTTTCAGTCTGGGTAATTGAGCTGGAGATTCCATGCCTGAAGAGGTCACTGCTAAAGGTTTCCAGGCATTTTTGTTTTAGCCTTTCTAGACCACCATTTTGCTGCATGAACGACTGGTATAATGTTTTTATACTCAGTACACTGAGTTGATGCTTTTATCCTAAGCGGCTGGCAGTTTAGACAGGCCACAGCTGAGCAGTCGTGGGTTAAGGGCCTTGCTCAAGGATCTAACAGTGTGGCAGTAGTGCAGTAGTTACTTTCAAACACATGACCTTGCAGTCAGTAAACCAATGCATTAATCAAGCAATGGGGAACCCAATGATGTGATCCAGTGTCTCAACCAGATAGGGTAACCCCATATGGGGGAAACCAATCAACCCAAGTTGACCCAACCCAAATGGCTTAACAAAATACCTTAAGTCACTGGTGTAGCCCAATGCCTTGGAGTAACCCAGTGTCATAGTCCAGTTGGGTAGCACAATGCCTTAACCCAGTAGAGTAACCCAGTGCGGTCAAACAGTGCCTTCACCCAATGGGGTATGCCAATTCCAGAACCCAGTGGGGTGACTCGTTCCCTTTACCCAATACCATAACCCAATGAAGTTACCAGATGCCAAAACATAATAATGTAACTAAATGCCCAAACCAAGGAGTGGTAATGCAGTGCTTTAAGTCTTACTGTAAATAAAATGAAGATTATGTCAAAAGATTATGTGACATTCCTTACCAGTAAACAACTGTCTCTGATTGATACTCGGAAAATCAACTATGTGGTGCTTATTTCTGTTTTCTCGTTATTCGCAGCATTTTACACTTAAGAAACAGTACGTGTATGTAAAAAATACATACCGTGAGTGCATTTATTCAATGGTCAATGGATATTGAACTTTAAAGGGAAGTGACAATTTTATATTTTCAGGAGCAACGATCCTGTCCTATAAAATTTAATCAAAACTCAGCCATCTGTGAAGCTGTTTGCCTAAATGTGTTCATTTTTGCATTCGAAGGCATTGCAGCAAAACTGCATCACATTTTTTAAATGAAGAAGCAGAATAAGGATGGCCAAAAGTGGTGTCTGAGGAACAGCGTGTAACAAATGCCCATCTTTACGTCAAGCTATAGCGATCCAGCCGCTACCGGACAAACATCCGTCACTGCAGCTTCACTTACCCGCAGGCCAGAGTGGCGAATAAGCCCGATTTGTGGTGAGTGTGAGCGAGCGCTCGCTGAAGAATATAATTACTAGAACTGACCGCTGCTCCGCGGCCCGTCTAGTTGTTCAGGCTCATTTCGAACACATGATGCTGACACCGCAGTGCCTGCACTGACAAACTCAGCAGCACTGCAGGCGGGAGGAAAGAAAAAAAAAAAAACTCCAAATGATGCTTGTCTTCTTCCACATGCTAAAGGAGCCAGAGGCTTGTGAGGAAACAGGATGACAGGCACTGAATAGGAGGAAATGGAGCCTGACACAAGGTCAGTAGTGTCAAACTAGAGAAGGCTGCTTTTGTTTATGTGCTAAAGATGTTGCAAAATCTGATTTATAAATAGCAAAATGTGTAGTGATGAATGGCAACTTTTTGGAAACCGCACTACCACCCACCTTCCGGGTCACCATTGAGAAGTCAAGTTTTAATCACACTCTGGTGCAAAATGATCAGCCTGCGCGAGTCTGGTCAATATAAAGAGTTATATTCTATTGTCTAATTGACACATCACGCCGCAACGATCCACATGGCTCTTCCTCTGAACTGAGAAAGACACAGCAGTTCACTAACACCAAAGATTACCCAGAGATCACTTGGGATTAAAAGTCCTGTCTACAGTAGGTTTTAAAGCCAGACTGCAAAAAAGCTCTGCGACACTGAGATCACCTGGACTGAATGGATGCTAGGATGAGGTTGTAATCTTTGTGTTATGGCACTCTGGGGAAGGGGAGGGTGCAAGGAGTGTGTTTCTTTCACTCTCTTTTTTTTTTATTTCACACAAGGTGGTTTTACTATATAAAGTTAGCCCTGTGTCCTAGCCCACTTACCTCTGGACTCTCAAATGTGGAGGACTGGCCAGAGTGGTGTAAAACATCCCTCTCGTCTATAACTGAGGCAGTCCTGAGGGAGATTTCTGGGTCGAGTAATGGCTTTATGTTCCACTTGAGGGCCGGGGCTAGGAACGGTCAGACGTAAGTGAAAAGTCTATTTTGTCTCTAGGTCAAAACCAGAGAACCGTAAAACGCCGATGTAAACTAGGGACCAAGGGAGCTAAGAAACCAGACTTTGAAAAATGTGAGACTTGGCAAAGAACATGAATTGTACATAGTATATGAACATTAATCCCAGGCCAAAAAAAAATTAATAAAAATAGAAGCAATTACAAGAATAAATGAGGATGAGTGTCTGGCATGGAGATTATACATATAAGAAGACTTTTTTTAAACAAATGAAATGAATCTTCATACTGTAGGTGTGTACATTTTCTTATTGTAGTGTTGTTTTAGAATTAACGTCCTGTATTTACTTTTTTGTTGTAGAATGAAGGACATACAGTATTGCCACTGATCAAGGAACATACAGTACAAGTACGGAATTCCCTCTCTGCCTGAAAGCCTTTTCTAAGCAGAATTGGTATTTTATCTTAAAATCCAATTTTAGCTTAAACAATTGCGCTCACTCAACTGCGATACCGGTGTAGCTGTTGTAGTGTAACGTATTTTCCTCATTACTTCAGCAGCTGTAAAGGAGGTTTTTTTTTAATAAACGCAAGCAATCTCAGAGAGCTCACAACAGCACAATGGACAATATGACCCACAACACAGTGAAATGCATTGCCTGGAACATATAGAATGAGTTCAGGAACCTATTTGGTCCTGGCTGTTTGTCGGGGTCCTTATAAGTAAGCCATTTTTTTCCTCCTGCGTATTCACCTGATGTTTATCGACTTGAGCTATAAATAGGACTACAGTACAGGGTATTAGGTGCAGCCAGTCGTTAAATATGGAATAAAACAGTGAACCAGTTTTCTGTACATTTTTGTCAAATGTTAAGGTGTGTTTGTGTGTGTGTACATGATTTTTGCCACTTGCCCCAAATTAGGCCTGGGACTGTCAGTAAACAAAAACAAGCATTTGGAGGGTTGGACATGTGCACTGAGCCCTGGCTCTTCTGGGGAACATCATCCTACGATCCCAGCCATGGCCAAGCTAAGACAGATGGGCAGCCGGACCCTCTGAGAACAGGTGGAACCTCTTAATTGGGACCCGGTCAGCAAAAACGCCAGCAAGTCCTCAAAGACGCCGCCACCACAGCTGTGTGTCCAGTAGAACTAGAGATCTTGATCTAAGCTGTGGGGAGAAAAACTCTCTGAACCATGTAGACGTCTGATAGGGGGTGGGGGGGGCGAAGAAATTGGACCTCATTATCAGAATATATTTGTCTCTGCTTGTGTATCTAGCTTGCGTTAGATATGAGTGCTTGGTTGTCAGCTTGCTAATCAGGTAGCATGGTGTTCAAGAATAAAAACATAGCATGATGCAATGTCATGACACTACGGACTCTCCAAAAACTGGCCAAATTCTTTATTTTGCCATCTGATGCAAGTCTGGATACAAAACCGAGGAGCTGGGAGTGTTAATTATCCTAGCTTAGCATGTTTTATCCAAGCAGACATTGACCTTGAAATTCTGTGCCCTTAATCCATTGTCTTTTGTATGACCTGAGAGACCCCGGTGTCATCCTGCCTTCCCTCATTACCTGTTTGACTTTAGTGTAAACTCGGGCAAGGGGACTGAAGAGCACTCGGGTCATTTTCTTTTCCAATAACATGCTTTAATGGAGCCGTTTGTCTCGAGACATGTCAATGCAAAGTGCTTACGCTGGATCGCCACATCATCATCCGTGTAGTACCATAAATGCTCCTCTCAAGGAGCCAACATGCTATTGTCATGTTATAAGACAAGCCATCGTCGATGCTTGATTCTTTATATCTTTGTACGTAATGACCTCCCTAGTGGCGTGTACCGTGCCGGTCTGAGAGCTGCTTTATCTCGCCAACAAATCCAGACAGCAGTGACCTGAAGGCCTTTACTTTTTTTTCCCCCAGATTCAGATTCAGACCCTTAACTGCAGGTGTATCGTTTCGAGGGTGTAAAATTTAAGTTTGGTATTCGAATATCTAATTTAATAGCTAATTGTTTGAAGTGGCATTATTTGACTAACTGATTTAAATCCCTTAAAATATGTTTCTTCGCTACAGAGGCTATAAGAGATAGAAGGAAACTGATATCTTGTAGTATCCGGGTTATGAAGTCTTTTTTTTTCTGATAAAAAGTCTCAAGGGAGGGTGATTAGTTTACTGTCATGCATGTCTGATCGAATATCAATCTGGCAAGATAAGATATGAGATAAGACATTTCTAATACCGTTTATTTAAAAGTATTTACTTAGAATGTGATACAGATTTGGAGATTAAGGTCACTGAATCATGTAGGTTTTGCTGGCTTTGCTGTCCATCCTGTTTATAAGATCTCTGTATCACATCCGACAAAAACAGATCTGCCACATGAGTAAAAGTTTATTTACCGTCACTGATATTGGAATATTTGACAGAAGGCACAAGTTACTCATTTGTCCCAAGTTGAAGATTCGAGTGAACTTGTAATGAATACCTGCGTAAAAGTACTGAAAGAATAGAAAAGGCAGCCAATTATAACGGCTCCGCTGAATGAGGCTCTGATCTCATGAACGTTCTTTGCAAAGACCAATAGTAATTACACGTATTGATTCACTTGTTATTTGCAAGGTTTTCTGCCCGTGAGAGTGATGCTCAAGTTCAGGCAGCAAAGTTTGTGCATTGTCCCAAGTTTATATTTCACACATCTTAAAACCACAGCTCTTTAGCCATCACTGGAGTAATGAACCTGTTGGAAAAACAAAGGGCCCTTCAAGACACACTAATTCAAAGCTCGACAGAGGCACACAGAACATCGTAAAGGATCTAGAATGTTCGCTTGAATACTTGAATGTGTAAAAAGTCTCACGCCAAGGCATATTTTTTAAAAGGACCGCTTTATGAAGTCATTTCTAAATAAAATGAAATGGAACAGAAGAGGAAAAAAAGTATTGTGTGTAAAATGGCACACTGGGATTTACAAACCTTTGAGAGAGACTTATCTAAATGATGGATCAGGAAGCTGTCAGTAATAAGATCGTGCGCAAGCATAACGGCTTGGGAAATAACGCAGAGAAATTCATACAGAGCCTCTGACTGCATAAGTAAGCGTTGTAGTCATTATCGGGCAAGAGTAGAGTCCATATTGATTTTTAGCCGTGCTGAGAATTGAGCATATTGGAGCAAGTTGATGAAAGACCACCCTCTTCAACCCTCCTGCGCTTACTCGCTTTTACTATTCAAACACTATTTCTGGAGAACCATTTCATCAAAAATCAGCGCTGTATCGCTACGACTGCCTCCAGCCACAACACGGAATCGAAGCTCCATCAGTCATTCTGTTGCGGGAAACCAGACAAGCTACGAGAAACTGTGCAAAGTGTAATTACAGATGCGAGGTTCCTGTTTCCGCACGTTTGTATTCGCGGTGTCTGGCGCTTCATCAATAATGGCTAGATGGTGGGAAGTCGAGGGAGGGGAGCAGGCTGGGGGGAGGGGGGTTTCCTGCACTCGTTTTCAGAGGCCCAGGGCACACTAGACTTGCTCGTCACGTCCCTCAACTGCCTCCATGTGTCAGGCAGGCCAAGAGACAGAGAGAAGGAGAACGAAGAAGAGTAGGAGGAAGAGAAGAGAGGGGAAAATCGAGGAATCTCAGCTTGTCAGCGTAATTGGCACCTGATGTGTAGGGCAATGGTGATGCATTGACATTCATTACGCTTAATAATGCACTCGATTTTGCGGCTTCGGTCACTGCTTCTCTTGCCGACTGCATGCTTAGCAAAGAGAGCGAGAGAGCGTGGGGAAGACAGCAGAGCTAGAGAGATGCTGGACGAGCTTCAAAGAGACTCCGTAAAGGCTTTTCCTTTCACTCTGCCGTGTGGTATTAAGCGGAAAAGCTGTCCGTCACCGGACGCCGTTACCAAGAGCTCTGCAGTCCTGGGGACTCGGTGGCCTTTAGTTTCACACACCCAACTACCCGATTCAGATCACGAACACGACTTCTCACAGCCTAGCGGCTAAATTGGAGGTATTAGAGCACCACAAACTTTTATCGGTGCTGAGATGTGGACCTTGATACTCAGGGTTCTCAGGGCTCTACATTTATTGAGACATCCTCAGACAGAACTGGATGTGATGTACATATTTCCATCAAAATGTCTTTTTAAAGTCTTCGTGCTCTTTCTACACTAGCTGTAGTCAGTTATGTATTTTATAACAATTCTCAATGCTTGGCATGTGGACTTCCCCTAGCTCTTCAGACATCTCTTGAAGTAGTAGCTGTGCTTCTTGGAAAGTTGAGAAGGTCTTGTCTTCTCTGGAACATATAGCCGAGGCAAGCCTGTGATGTTTGCACCACTGTGACCCATCTAGATCTGAGTCTCACAGGTACCTCGGCTACCTTCACAGCACGACTGCTATCTGTTACACATTTTCCCCGTTCGACATGCTACACTATTGTAAGTGCTATTATAGACTGAAATTATTGGACTGCACTTGTTTTTTTTAGCGCCCGTGCTACCTCTTCTCAGGGTCAACAAAGAGATAAGAGCAAAAGTGATGCCAAAAAGTATTCCATTTTTGTCCATATCTTTTATGAGTGTCACTCAATGTAACTAAAACTTCTCTCCTCCACACACCTCTCTGCCTGAACACCATTTCCTTGCTAAGGGAGTGATTTACTATTTCTTCGTAGCTTACTAATCTTAATAAATAGCTCTTATTCCTACTCCTAAATTCCTTTGAGCACATAATGATGCTGAGCCTAGACCTGTCCAACAGAAGCAACCCAAAATTATAACATTGCCCTCGCAAGTTTGTATAGTAGGCAATACACATGATGGGTGCATCACTTTATTACTCACCTCTCTTCTTACACTGGAACAGTAAATCAGACCACATGACTCTTTTCCAATACTCTATATTCCTATATTTTCTCCTCTTTATGCTTTATAACAAACTGAAGGCTTTTTTAAGCCTCACTGATAAGTGGTTTTCGTAAGGCGACACTACTGTTTACACCCAATCCCTTGAGTTCTAGTAGTTGGTAGTTTTAGCAAGTTTCTCCGTACTGTAGTTGTTTTCTTTGCATAACATCTTTGCTATGACCACAGGACATGTCTTCTGACCTGGTTGTTTAAGAAATGAGAAGTTACTCACTGCATCAGTTAGAGTTAAATAACTTGTTGCCAGCTGAACCATATTAATCACTGCAGTAATTATACAATGGAAGGTTCTCAAGTCTGGGCATGAACATGCGGGCAGAGCGAGAAACTGATTGGAATCCGGTTCTGATCATCAGTTTGGTGACTCTTTTTGGCCATGATGTCTATAAATGTGCACTTAGCCAAACAAAACTAAAGAGCTTCTTTCACTGTTTGTGTATATATAAATTACCATTTCTGTAGAAAAAATAAGGAATAAAGAATTTCACAGTACTGTGCTTTTTAAACAGTTTATCCTGGATCTGGATGCAGGCGGAACAAATTCATTTGGCTTGATGACAAAGTGGCCTTTCATGTAAACAGCCAGTGTGTGTGCGAATGATGTGATGCCATGCCAGTGGATTTTGCGCTCTAGCTGTTTTGGCTAACTAAACCAACAACACAAGCCTTATCTGGACGAATTGGAACAGAAGCTCCCGGTTATGTCTCGTTGTCCGATTGAAGATTGTTCCACCTGATTCCAATCAGCTCGCTCTGCCCTCATGTTCATGCCCAGACTTGAGAACCTGCTGCTTTCTTTGTCGTCATCAGCCTGAAATCTATTCAGCAGCAGTGTTCAGGGTGCGAATGTGTAGTGGCTGTTCATCTGGAGACTCAAGAAATGCTGGATGTCACTCTAGGACTCTAGGACAGAAAGAACCCTGCGGAAAAGCTAATCCGTTCACTGGTGGTTGTATAACGGGTTCTAACGCTGAGTTATGGTATTTTAAGATTTACATAACATGGGTTTACAAAACAAGTTTCAGACTCAACATTCGTTTATGATATATCATACCTCAAATGATATTAATAAGGCTACTAGTGAATCAATTGGAAAGTGACTGTGTTATTTATGGCTATAACGTAGACCTGGTAATATTAACGGTCGCTATTACGGCTCAGAAGGAGTAGATGCCAATTTATCCCACTTAGCACACTCTACAGGACACTAATTAGGGCTAATAATGCTACCTTGTTATTAGACTAATTGTTTTTCACACCCTGGCTTTAATGCAAAACAAAGGCGTTTGGTTTCAGAGCCATGAGCACAGCAGCAATATATCTGGAAGACAGCTAATATCTGCGCCGTGGTTTAGAACATTTGTGCACATTTGCATTAGTTTCAATTATTAGGAAGATACATTACAGCAGCTTCATACAGTAGCCGTCAAACAGGCCACACTGGTATGTACTGTTCATTTGGGGGAAAAGCAACGAATAAGAGGGAAAAAATAAACTTACGGTGTAAGAAGTGAAGCAGTCAGCAAATTCTCAGCTAAGTAGAGCAGCAGAGAGCGAAGGGAGACGCACGAGGGAGAGATAATGGCGTGTTATTTTATTCTGCCAGCCAGATGCTGACCAGTTTGTTAGGGTTCATCGTCTTCTGTTTGCCAAGGAAGTTGTAAAACGAAGGCTGTAATGAACCTCTAACCGCAGTCGAGGCCCAAGACAGATAAGCAGAGACAGATGGAGTGATTGTGCAAGGTTTTTTTTTTTTTTGGAAGCGAGTGCAAAATGTTTCAGGCCCATATGCGAGGCGCACGGCTGTAGAGATGATGAGGTGAGAGCCGTGTGCAGGGTGCTTTAACGAGAACCACGCCTGTCTTTCTCCGCTTCCTTATTGTTGTTTACCTACACCACTGATTGCATGATTACGTGCAGGCGATTTTCTTATTTGTTTTCGAATTTCATTTCCACCTCTTCATGTTTGCGTTCCAATTTCCTTAGCACCAGCTTAAATTAACACCTGGGTATTATTGGTATTGATTTATAGGAAGCAGGATTGTGTTTGTTTACTGTTAAAGAGCCATGGCTTGTGTGATGAGGTACAGTAATATGTATTATATGTAATATGGATAAATTACTTTATGTGTCTATCAAAAAAAGATCAACTAACGGCGGCGCTGCCAGCCGTCCTGTAAAATACAGAATTGTCCCGTATTTGGAAACTAAAAGACCTGTTTCGTATTTAACATATACAGGACATCATTTGTCCCGTAATTTTTGAGAATCAGTTCAATGAAATCTATGGGAGAGAAATATTACAGTTTAGACTACGAAGACAAGGAGATTTATATGATGGAAGCAAACAGTCATTGAAACCCCTCCATATAATGAAACCCCTCCTCTCCCTCAGCCTGTCTGTCATGGTCTCCACCACAACAGAACAGAGAGAACGCTTCTCATTGTTCATGAAAATAAAATAAAAGTTCAGAATGATGAGCATTTGCATAATCAGTTTCCTATTAGTCGTTTGCATTTTTCATGTCACCATGTGGGTCAGGTAAAGTCGTGCAATCAGGCAAATCCATCTGCAATAACTGATAAATACACTGTAATGATTTTTACCAAATAATATTCACTGTTTTATTTATGCTAACACAAACATGTTATATACAATTTTTACAAATATCTTACAAAGCCAAATAGCTCATAGAAATATACCACTGAATGAGAAAATCATATAAGAGGGATGTTCTAGTCAAACTGGGTAAAAGTTACTTAAAACCAACAGTTAAATCAACATAAAAAAAAAAATCCCACTGCAACATCCCTCCATCCACTGTCACTTATTTCTGTGTGAGTCGGACTTAAGAACAAATCCGACTTACGAACGTGCTCCTGGAACAGAACTCATTCGTAAGTCAGTACATGTAACTACCTGTACTAATTCTCAAAGTCAGTGTTTACCTGACATAAATCAAATCAAATTAAATAATGGTGCACTCTGGTATACATCTTTGACACGGATATACAATGTAAAGCAAACCGATCTACTTGACTAAATCTCTGTCCCCTTTCCCCACACTGCCATCATATGGCCAAGACCCATAACTGCGCCTAAGGAAATGAATCTCACAGAGAAATGTGAAATGTAAAAAAGTCTCGTCTCTGCACGTTTAAATAGCGAGGGGAATCCCGGACGGCATTCAGAGCTGTTTTCCACTGTAACGGACTGTGAACTCATTCTGTTGAGGATTTTCTGAAATTACGATTATTCACCATCAGGACCGCTTTACAGGACAGACATTTTCTATCATCGTGCTTCTCGACTGATTGATTGAAACTGGTGGGGCCGACTCATTTCTCCTGCACCCCCACACACACCCATACAATATATCAGACTTTAGACATTTTTGTATATTTACTTATACACTAAAAACATTGTATATAATTGTAAATATTGGTATCTGGTGCCCTGCAGAGCCTATGTGCAGTGCCAGTGATGTTATCACTCCTCGCTCACTCCATAGGCTCATTAGGGAGACGGCCTCCCCTTTTGCAGTTGTGTGAAGGGGCGGGGCCACTGCAAACGGGCACAGCTGCATAGTAATCAGCGCTAATGGAGCATGGGCAGGGAGTGTTGCTCAGGGTCTGGTCTGGTGCTGGAGCTCCAACGAATAAAGTTATACAACGGAAGCTTAAAACACGAAAGAGTGACATTGGAGCGGGATGATGTAACGCTCTCAAAGAAGAAGAAGAAGACGGGAAAAAAGCCTGCTTCGCATCCACGTTAAGCCCCCCGTTCCCAGCCGGGAAAGCCGCCCAGCTGTCGGATATCAGAAGGGATTTCCACCTGAGGCCGTGCCCAGTAGAGAGCTGGGAAGGGCTGGTTGGCAAGGCCAACTCTCCCCGCCGCCATCGGCGCTAAGCTTCCAGACACCTGTGGAGGTATCTGGAAGTTTAGCCATGACTTAAAAAAAGTTTTAATTCTTAAGGAATGAAAAATAAAAATACAGTCTGTCCTCGACTTTTGACCAGACACCTGTGCGCACTAGTTTGCACGTTGGAACCATCTCTGCTCGGTGATGTCTCTATCTGAGAGTCCGGAACACTTTCAAGTGCTGTTTTGACAGCAGCGTTTAAAGATTTTTTTTTTAAAGCCTCGTCTTGTCACAGGAGAGATCTGTAATTTCTTGAGTAGAGCTCCAGGATGTCTCTTAGTCTTGTCATTGTTTAGCAGGTAGACTGACACGTGATGATAAAGAAACTCACGTGCTGATCGGAGCTCATGAAGCTGAATGGAATAAAGAGTTTCGAGATCCCTGGCAGCTATTCAGCTCCACAGATTATGATGTTTTCTCTTGAGGAAGCAGGTTCAGAGCCGCATAGGTGCCGGTCAAGGCTGTGTTTTTGTAATTTCCATAGAAATGAGGTAGTATTGCTTTTGTTGCTCAGTCGCTTGCTTTATAAAATACCGAGCTTTTTGTTGCACTTCTTCATTTGTTTTGCGTTTTTATGTTGTTTTTTTCTGTCCAAACTATTAGGCAGGTACTGGGTTTTGTCTGGATTTAAAATATTAAAACTATATAATATATACTGTGTATTTTTAAAAAATGAATGCAGTAGCTGATGAGTAGGAAATTGTAATGTCTAAATTGGGAAATGGGGCAAAAACACTCGCTTTCTCCCCTCCCTCTATCCTCCCCTCTAGCTTCTTCCTAAGATTAGGTTTTTTTTTTTTTTTTTTGCCTCTGAGAAAACTTAAAAAACTTTTAGGTAGAGCCAAGGAAGTATGCACTTTCAGAAAGAAGCCCTAAAAATCCAAATGACAAACATTGACAAACCTGTGTTTTTGAAGGGACAGATCTGTCTATGTCTTATATTTTTGTCCACTCACGCAGTAAAGACAATCCTTATATTGCTGAACCAAGTTTCAGTTTCAGGTCTCCTTGGCTTGGCTGTCGAAGAAGAAGAAGAATCGATTGCCATTCCTAATAAAATAATATTCAAACAAATATGTACTATAAGAGTAATTCATCATGCGACAGCATTCAGGTTCCCCTGCTTTTTTTTTCTTCTTTCATTAGGATTACCGCTCCCCTCGGACCACCGTATGAGCACATAAATAATTCATCGGGCGTGAGTGATTTTTCCATCACTACATTGATATCAGAAAATCTCATGAATGTTGGAACGGCTCCTGCTGTTTGTTTAGTTTAGGCTGTATGATTAAGTCACGCCCGGGCTGTTAATTCATGCTGCCGATCAATAACTTCCCAATAACGTCCAGCTCGCACAGCCGAACGTACCCGACCCTTAATGCGTGTGTGAAGTAAATAAGTAGGCGCACAGTAATAAGTAGGTTACAGCTCCACTCTGTATTGTTCTCTCTCTCTCTCTCTCTCTCTCTATATATTTTTTAAGCTTTCTCTCCAAGGCCAGAGCTTTGCTGACTCCAAGCTTCCTATATCCACACCGAGTGTCTCGAGCAGCTCAGTGAAGGGGGAAAAAAAACAACATTTTTTTCTTTTTCCCTCACTTGTCAGCTTTTCCTCTCTTCCTCACTCAGCGGGATGCTATCTCAGTGGTTTGGATGCTAGTCTTGATCCCCTCGCCCCCCCGCTTTGACAGAGCTCATTTGATAGCTCTTACTCAGGCATCTATGGGGGATTGATGTTGATGGAGGGTACGCGCTGCAAGGTAGCGACATAGCGCTTGCCATTTTTCAACCTCAGACACAGCCCTTAATTAGCGCGGATCATTTCTTGCCTTGCAAGTGCTGCCGGCTCCCAATTATCAACGTTCAGCTTGTGTTAGCTGGAGGGAAGGTTGCAGAGTTCAAAGCTTGACTGCTCCTAATGCAGGTCCACCTTCACATTCGCAGCGCCGGGTGCTGAAACACACACTCGGCCATGATGTGATGCAATCCCAGCACCCATGGACGAAACAGCCCAGGAAGAGTGAATGTTCCTGATGTGCTCATGAGTACGCCAGTGATTAAGTTTTTATGCTGGTAACTGAGGAACTAGTGGTTCAGAGTGAAGGGCTGACAGACACCGATGGAGCTTTGAGCAAGATCCGTAGCTTGTCAAATTCTTAAAATGCTTCAGATTTACTCTTTTATTGTGCTGACAATTAATATTCAACATGATAAAGTAAATAATATTTTCATATGGCCAAAAAATGGCACTTTTTATTTTTTGAAAAACTGCATTTTTAAAAAAAATCAGCTTTAGGAGCATGGCAGCAAGGTCCTGCCCACTAGCCCCTTATTTACATATGATATTAATATAATGCCCTTCAGGTTACTCTCATTTCCCAAAAAATAATAAATAAATAAAAATAAGAAATACAAAACACAGGTTTATTCATTCAGATGTCATTTTAGTAAGCAAATAAAAAAGGAAAAAAATCAGCAGACTAGAGTTTAAGGAAATAAAGTGAGAAAATTAAGCTACAGTGAAATTAAGTCGGTGGTGTCTGAGGTTGTGGCAAACAATAAATGTTCCTCACAGAAACCTCAACACAGAAGGAAAGAAAAGATGCTGCAATATGTTTGTCTTTCGCAGGCCTTTGTTTTTTAATGAAAATGAACGATGAGTGGGTGTGTGAGGTTTAAAGGGTAAAATCGTGAAGCATTTTTGCATTTTCATCCACAGGTAGTTAAGCTGGGGATTTTTTATTCAATTTAATACACAAACAGATTTAAGGGAGTCCAGATTTAATTCACAGTTCATTTATGAATACAGGTGAGACAGTACTGAACCTCTATTCTGTATAAGCTAAAACAACAAAGCTAGTCAACACAAAAAGAATAAAGTCTTTTGTTTGTATTGTCAATATGAAATGTATATGAATGAATGAATGAATGAATGAATAAATAAATAAATACATGCATGCCAGAAAGGCACCGGACTGCAGTTCCAGTGCAAGATCTACGAGGACAACCTTGTGGAAACAACGCCATCTGAAAAGGAGTGGCAGACAGGGTGGCCTCTGCTTTAGAGCTTCAGGTTGAGGCAGATGGAGTGACCTCTGATGCTGAGGTCCAGGTTGAGGCAGATGGAGTGACCTCTGATGCCGAGGTCCAGGTTGAGGCAGACGGGGTGACCTCTGATGCTGAGGTCCAGGTTGAGGCAGACGGGGTGACCTCTGATGCTGAGATCCAGGTTGAGGCAGAGCTCCAGGTTGAGGCAGACGGGGTGACCTCTGATGCAGGTTGAGAAAATGGCAATTTCCTCAGTGGCTTCTGGCCTTCTTTAATCGTCATGGGGTCCAGCCAAAAATTGCATGGTTTCCTTAATCAGTGCAACATAAAGGTTTGGAGGATTTGACTGTGAATCCAGCTTTTCAATCCACTCCAAAGAAACCAGAGTTTGATCGTTCAGATGTTCCAAAGATGACACTGATGATTAACAAAGCCGACAGTTGAATTTGCTTTGTTCTGACGACTGAATCCCTTCTTTCTGCTCTTCTTGTGAATTAGATTAGTTCACCTGTCCACAATACGTTGGCCTGTTGGTATTCCGTAATTGATTCCTTACGCCAACAACCCTGCGCCATCAGTCAATCTTTCTTTTTTAGCTTTAATTAAAATCCATGACCGATTTCTATTCTGCTGTCTGATGCCAAGTCAGGATCAATAGCAGAGGAGCGTCCAGAGATTGAAGTAGCTCAATAAATCTATGGCTGTGAAGCAGCCAACCCTTCTCTCCTCAAGTGGGAACCTAGCGTATCACCTCTGTGAGAGATATTGTGTCTGTGTGTTACAGCCCCATGCCTGACCCTCGTGTAACAGATTTACCTGAAAATGTTCTGCAAGAAAAATTATTTCTGTTTTAGCTCAAACCCACACATTTACACCTCCCTCACAGGTACTAGAACTTTATGTTCCCCTGAAGATCAAGCCAAGTTCACGTTAAAACCCTAAGGTGGCTCAAGTTGAGGCTTAAAAAAACTGGTTCAGGAGAAGGTGTTTAGTTGCTAAAGGCAATTTTTAATAAGAAAAAAGCAGAGGAAGAAATAGTGCCCTGACTTCACATATATTATACAAGCAGTATCTATTTTTATTTTTCTACCTCTTGAGTTCTGGATTGGTCAGGAGGTGCCGGTTCATTTTATTTTTTTTTATAACAGTAGCTGTGACAAAGCTCAGGCTTGTATTAATGTGCATTAGGTTTTCTATGGTTTACATGTCACAGTCCACAGTACTGAGGTGAGAGTTAATGCCCCCCAAAACCCACAGTTAAAACCAATTATTGAAGCATTTTCATGATTTAATACAACACTTAAATAGCACTTTATACGACTTTAAGTGGTAATTCAATTATAAAAAATCACAATTTTAAGAGTATTAAGTGTACTTTTTATGTGCTACAGTCGAACAACTTCAAGTATACTTTGCACACTTAAAGTATATGACTGCGTATGTACTAGTGTACAGTACATACCTGACACAGTCATTAGTAAAATAGTACATCTTTAATACATTATAAGTCCATACAAAATTACATACGATGTTACAAATACACAAGTAATAAAGCATGAATACTGTATTTTATTACTGCAGCAGTAGCATCCTTAGTTATACTTACAATCATGTGTAATTTAGTTATAAACCATTGAACTCAGGAATGAAATCTTCCTTGTCATTACTGATCATGCTGAAGTAGTGTATTTAAATGGCTGAAAACTTTATATTATGCAACACTTAGTTGCAACCATGTAATCTGATTGAACAAGAGGCATTCCACAAGTGATTTATAGTAGGTCACCTACTGTATTAATTAGTTAAATAAATAAATAAATACATAATAAAAGGCTAAAGAACTTGAAGGGCATTGGTGGCTCAGTGATAGGTTTCTTGCCTACCATGCGGAAAGCCCGGATTCGATTCCCAGCCAAAGGCCAAACCTCAGCCCACTGGATGCAGTGCCGGTCCAGAGTCACACAAAAAAATGTGTGTGCGCGGTGGGTTGCCTCAGGAACGTCATAAAACCTGTGCCAAAATGTTTTGCGGATCAGTTGGTCTGCTGTGGCGACCCCTCGAACAAAAGGCTAAAGAACTTAAAGAATAATTTGTTACCCCCTCACATGTGTTAGAAAACATAATAAAATTGTGCAAAAGCAGCCCTGACTTCCATCTGCTGCTCTAGCCAGCAATGGCCACGCAAACAGGAAGTGCCTTGACAATAAAGATCATGATTTTTGATGTAATAAAACTGTTTCATGAGGCTAATTCTGCAAAAATTTGTGGTCATGCTTGAAGGCCACTTCTGGGGAAAGTAAACAACCAATCCAGAAAATATATCTCCTACACCACGACTGTCTTAACTCCAAAACACAGGCAAGTGCAAGTATGCTTTGGAAATGACACCAAATTTTCATTTCCATTTTACCTTACTTATAGGCCTCAGGCTTCACATGACCCAGTACAGGATAAGTGTTGTATAGTGAAGGAAATTTAAAGTAAAATGGGTCGAAAAGCATGATTGTACATCTTTTGTTAGTATATTCCAATATTACATACTGTATTCTAATATATTTGAAAGAGAGGTGGGCAAAGTACACAAGTTATGTGCTTGAGTAGAAGTAGAGATTCCCTCGGGCACATATTATTCAAGTAAAAGTAAAAGTCCTCCAATTACATACAGTATGCACCTGAGTAAACGTACTGAAGTACTCCCCTTCAAATTTATTTAAGTGAAAATACAGTGCAATTTAAAATCCAATATACCTTGTAAAAAAATCTCTCTCTCTTTCTCTCTCTCTCTCTCTCTGTATCTCTCTTTCTCCCCTACTGGATTTTGAACGCACTGTTTTCTTCGCTCTGCTTCAGATTTTAAACTCCTGTTATATTATTCGGCATGCTTAGAAGGAAAAGAAAGTCACACAGTTACACATTAAGGCTCAGCAGGTGGTGAAATTCCTGCGCCAAATACTAAACACCACTGTCGTTAGGTAACGCAACACCATGCAGAAATGTAGTGAAGTAAGAGTAGATAGAGGATAAAAGTACGCGCTAATAAAACAGATGAGTGAAATATGTACTGAAGTACTGCAATGAAGTAAATGTACACAATTATGTACCTGCTCTTTTAAAGAATTCAGGATTTCTCATCGAACAAACACCTTTAACAGAATTTGTATTATATACTGTATATTCCATTGTGTTTCTATTTTGCTGATTTCTAACTACCCAGAGATTGAATTTATCATTTAAAAATGTTAGTAAGTTTAGACAATGGAAGTCTAAATTGTTTATCAGTAATGTTTTACATATAATGGCATCATCTAAATTTTAAAACACCTGAAATATTGTGAAACATCTACACTGGAAACATTAGTTTTATTCTCAGGTGTGAGTTTAGTCTTTTATTTCGAAAGTGTTCGCAATAAACAGCTTTGGACTACAGGGTAAATGAAGTCCGTAAGTCTAATGAGGACACAGGGGAGATCGTCCTGTCTCTCTCTCTCTCTCTCCTTCTCTCTCTGTCGCTCTCTTCTTCTCTCTCACTATCTCTATCTCTCACACTTGCTCACTCACACACAACAAGCTTTAAACAGATGATTAACAGCTTGTAGCTTCCCCTTTGTGCACATACTAATAAATAATATTTATTTTTGAAAGAAACCTCTTCATGCTTCTTTACATCTCACGTTATCTGATCAAGAGTTGAGATACAGTACTTAGATAATTATAGGAGTAAGAAAAAAAAATATTAAAAGAATATTCGATTAACCACATTTTTTATTGTGGTAATATTATCTAGCTTCATTCGTTCATTTAACGCAATCTAGTGTAAAATGGGAGAAAATTAGGGAATGCAAGAGTTGTTTATTTTATATATATTTATGTATAATGCAGTGCTGTTGAATCCTCAATTCTGATTGGTCAGATCGATTCTGATTCTCAGTTCTAATAGTGGATGCTCCATATAATCTAGTTTATGTTACGGAAGGAGTCTCCAGTGCCAGTGCTGTAGTGCAGTACCTTCCTGAAACAAGCAACTTTAGTAACTCTGCCTCACACCATCCGGTTGTTGATTATTTTTCTTGCAACAAAACTACAGTATAACAGTGTAGTGTGGTGGCTTTTTTTGTTGTTGTTCTTTTTCTTAATTTGTTTGCTGATGTAATGTGAAGGAATACATAACTATATTAGAACATCCAGTGTAAATGTGTTCTCTGTTGAAACTTAAGGCTAAAATGGTGAAGTGCAATAACACCATGTTCTTTATTCCGCTAAAAAGTCTAATGATAAATAATCGTGAGTCCAGTGTTTACCCAAATTAGCTAATCGGATTTAGGATGATTTGGTTTTGGGGGGGTTTCGCTTTGTAATATATAAAGGAAAAATATTCGTCCAGCACTAGTGCTATATAAAGCTGCGATCCTACCTCCACCGCTTCAACGCCCGAGCCTACGCCACTGATTCAAGCCGTAGCTTATTATACACTTTATTATACAAGGAGTGCAGTAGAAATGCAATTAGTCTCATTGCTGCAGCACTATCACTGACAAAACTCCACGGTGTTAATTAAGTCGCACCAAAAATATAGTTCCCCAAGCTAGCAGCAGACAGACGGGACTGCTCGGTTTTCCTTTGTTACTCAGTGGCTGAAGCTAAACTCCTTCTGAAGTGGAGAGAAACCTCACTTTAAAATAACTTTGGGCTCGGAAAACAGTTTGTAAGAGCACCGTGTCCATCAGCGCATAGGATCCGGCGTGTCACAGCAACGCTGGTCATGCCTGAGCGATTTCACACCAGCCTCCTGGAGCATGGCGGCTCACTGCGCGTGTGTTCTCCTGCCCTGAGCCGTTTGCCATGCTGCTCACGCTCGCATCAACACCAGGTCAGAGTGGCTTTTCCCCTTTGTAATGACATTGTGTGGGCTTAAATGTTATCACAGCCCGAAAGAAAAAAAAGAAAAAAGAAATCATTTGCAAGATAGCATTAAATAACAGTTTCATGAAAGACAGAGGGGGTTTTTCTTCTGTGCCTGGATTATTATTAATTTATTTTTTTTGACGTAATAGAGATGAGCATGGGGTGGCTCCAAAATGAACAATTATTTGCTTCATGCATATTAAATTTGTTACGTGAAATGATGTCATACGTATTGCATTGCTTATCATCATGTGCAGAAACCCCGGGGACGGCCTTCTGGTGGCTAATGATAGCTCAAATGAGCTCCGACACCCAAGCTTATGTTCAGCAGAAGCTCATTAGCGAGTGAGATTTGCTGGCAATTTCCACAGCTGAAACAACGGCTCAGTTTCTCCGGCTTTCTTGCAGCGGGGTATTAAAGAAGATTTATCCGCGGCTGTGTGTTCTCGGCCGTACAGGTCGTTTCCCCTGGATCCCAGGCATGGCCCTATAACCCAGCTGGTAAATAAATCAGCGGCTTCCCTCTGCAGAGATTTAATTTACCTCCTGACCGGGCCAGCGAGGGCTATTATCTCACCGGGGGAATAAGGACACACTCTAGCAGAGGAAGATTAGACGAAGGAGGGGGGAAAGAAAAGATGGAAAAAGACCATCCAGGTTCAAGACCCCTGGACTGTCAGAGCTAAATAAATTGTCGTGAAAATGACATTCCGTACAGGTTTGGCAAATGTTTGCACAACTAAAGGTCATTTGGTGGACATTATGTCAACTTCACGTCTCGGTTAATCAAATACTTGCTGTTTACCCGAGCTCGTTTTCCAGTTAAACAAGTAAAGAGATGGGTGAAACACGCTGGAAAAAAAAAGGAATGGCAGAAATTCCCTCTGGTCTCCATTTTAGTGGCCGCGTTTCATGCATCATGCTTCACGTTTCATGTCGTGCTGTGTGAACATCGCCGCCTGGCACGGCACCTGGAATACGAACGAAGCGATTTCCACATCAAAGAGATCAGCGCTCTCTTCAGATCGCCCGAGCCATTAGGTATTATTAATGAAGCGGTCACGCTCCCTCGCCAATGAAGACGGGTATCTCGCCTTGGCCTTGTCACCCTGCCACCGGATTTTATACATACAGTGCGTATCACTCATCTCAGAGGCACGGCTTGAATGATACAAGCACCCATTGAGTGGCTCGATGATTAACCAAGACTCAGTGACCTTGTAAGGTTTCGAAGAATCAGCTCAGATTAGTGTCAGGTTGGTAATTTAGAACTGTTTTTAACAGGAGCTGATTCATTATATTCAATTAATTGGATCAAATCTTCACACACACACACACATAACCTCACCCTCATCCTGTCCAGGAATATGAAAAGTGGTTTAATCAGGATGTTCGAGTTGTGCTTAAGAAGCGACGGATTCTGTGATTCAACCTAAAATATTTCTATTGTTTATGCATGAGGTGGAAAATTGGGTTTGATTAAAGCACTTATTTTCTCAGAGCCAGTTCATTTCTGAGAGCAAATTAGTTTTTTTCTTTTTTTTCTCTTTCTTTTTCCTTCGCCAGTCATGATGACAGATGACAGATCCAAGCCACTTTATATATTTTTTTCCCTCTTTCCTCACACTGAAGCATGGCTCTGAAAGCCAAATCATTTCCATGCACGAGCAAGCGCTGGAGGAGCCTGTGAGCATACAGAGGTCTCATTTTACCTGCGTAGAGGTAGAGCCGGGATTAAAATTTCATATCGCGATAATTCCCGACGATTGCCTTTTTATACCGGTCAATATATGACGCACGGCCTGGTTAGACAGAGAACGAAGCGGAGACGAAGCCGTTTGCACGGGGTATTACCGCGGAAAGACTAATCGAGTTACGGCCTGACGTTTTCTCGAGCAAAAGTAAATGAATAAAAAAATTCCATTAATGCCAGAAACAATTTAGCAGCCGAGATGATTGATTTGCAAAAGGTCTATGGAGTGTTTTTTCCAACAGCTGCTCGTAGGATTTTTATTGTTTTTATTTACACACTGCACATTAGTAGTGCGCATCGAGGTGAGCTACAATAAAAAAAAAAAAGAGTGTTATTGTTAACTAGTGTTACACAAGGCATGAAGCTCATGAATAAGAAATAAAACATGAGCAATGATTACAGCAATCTGGTTAAGAATCACAACACAATAACAAAATATATGTTTAATGCGAAACAAAAAAAGAAAAACACTCCAAGGCTTGAGATCTTCAGTAAATGTCTTTTGACAGAAGCTATGAATTATACACATCTACACAGTATGAGCTAAATAGTTGCTCTCGCTTTATCTTTTCAACTCTCCGATATTAGCCGGCGCTGCTTGAAAGCTCCGCCCCCCCGCGCTCTCGAATGGTCACTCTCGCTTTCTGGAGTCACATCTGATAAAAATCATTCCACTTTTTGAACCTGAAATAATAGAAAGGCTCAATTCGGTTTTTTTGAAGATTTTACACAAGCGACAAAACTGATACGTTTGAACCCTTTTGTCAATCCTCCACAAGCTTTAAGCCCAAGGGTTTTGTGTGTGTGTGTGTGTGTGTGTGTGTGTGTGTCTACCTGTCTGTGCTTCTTCCTGCACTTCATACGTGCATCTCAAATGAATTTAACTCTGCAGATGGATTTTTTAAACGGCGGTAATTCAGCAGCAGCCTTCGCTCCACTGACTCCAGTTCGAATAATCCAGCTCCGGGTGAAGTGTATAGATTTATACACTGCCTGGCCCCCCAAAAAAATCAAACAACTTAAAAAATCTTAACTAAGCAAACAGGTAAGAGCCTTCCAATAGATAATTACTGCAGTGATTAATATGGTTCATCTGAAACAAGTTACTTAACTCTAACTAAGTGAGTAGCTTCTCGTTTCTTAAAGAACCAGGTCAGAAGACATCTCCTGTGGTCGTGGCATCAAGCAGAGAAAACAACTGAGGATGTTGCTAAAACTACTAAAAATTGAGTCCAATAATTTATTAAAGCCTAGTGGTGAACCATCATCTTCAGAAATCAATGATGGGTCTGGGACTGGGACTAAACAGCTGCGTAGCCTCAAGATAAACCACTTATCCGTCAGGCTAATCAGTAAGTAAAAAGGCTTCGGTTTACTAGGGAGCATAAAAATTGGATTATGAAGCATTGGAGAAAGGTGATGAGGTCTGGTAAGTCCAGATTTACCCTGTTCCAGAGCGATCAGTGATGTTCCATCATGCCTACTGCCTGTTGTTCAAGCCTGTGGACGCAGTGTTATGATCTGGGGTTGGTTCTGTTGGACAGGTCTACTGTAGGTTCAGCACGTACGTTATGTGCCCAAAAAATGAGCTCAGCTGAATATATACTGAATGATCAGGTTTTTCCATCAAATGGATTTTTTCCCCCCTGGTGGCTCGGGCATATTCCAAACAGACGATGCCAGAATTCATAGTGAAAGAGTGGTTCAGGCAACATGAGACATCATGCATTGGCCACCACCTCAACCCCATTGAGAATCTTTGGGATGCGCTGGAGAAGCCTCTTCCATCATCAACACAAGATGTTGGAAATTAATGGATGGAAATAAATGTTGTGGCGTTGCACAGGCTTATCAAAATGATGCCATGGCCATAAACAAAGCAAAAATCGGTCCAACGAAATGAGTGTGTGTCACGGCGTACGTTCTCATACTTTCTATTCTTTCCATACACAATTCTACATACGTATCCCTGTGTCATTTTGGGTAGAATCCAGAGTTCCAAGAGCATGAACGTAAACTCTCTCCAGGGCTCAGGGGTAATTCATCAAAGCTTCTATTCTGGACTTGCCACTTGAGGTGGGAGTGGTAACGATAATTCTCAGAACTTTTCAACCGATGACATGTCGCGTTACGATATGAAAAAAAGAAAAAAAAGAATTGCGCTTCGTGTCACTCGTCTCTCTCGTGTCATCCATCCATCTATCCATCGGCACAACTACGACATTAAGTCGGCGACTGGATTTTTCGTCTTTCCTTCCAGTTCATTCTGTGCCTATTCCCTTTCCTGCATTTCCACCAGGGGAGGCCTGAACTTATTTAACACACTCTGCAGACAGAGTCGAATTGCACGAGCGCAGCAGGAAAGTGGAAAACTCCTCAGTGGGCTTCATTACTGTGCCCAGTCAAAGCCAGCAGAGGCAAATCTTAGAGTTCCTTCAGGGACCGTGGAAGACACACGCCTCACAACTTGCACATGTGTGTGTGAGAGTGCGTGGGTGAGAGTTTTTTTTTTTTTCCCAGCAAATTCAGCACTTATGGCATATA
>JAQMYL010000014.1:5622960-5651546 GCA_030014365.1 Clarias pachynema | reverse complement strand
TATATATTATTTTTTTGTCAAGCATCCCCCAGCAAAACACACACACACACATGTATTTTGTTGGTAAGTGAATCTGACAAGGAAAGAAGAATAAATCTGAGAAGTCACAGTGCTGAGGAAGGAAAATGGCCCGATGCTAGAAAAGAATATTAGGACTGAGAAAGAGTGGACGAGCGGTCTAGTCTTAGCTGGACCCGATGCTTTTTTATTTATTTATTTATTTATTTATTTTTTGCCATTTTACTACATAACGACCACTGCTCCAGACTTAATGGTGCATTTTTATCTTTTGTTCAATCATTGTTATTATTTTTATTCATTTTCCCCCCAAGTCTACAGTATGTAGAGAACTGCAAAGACAGTGAAAGTGACTGCTGGACCTCCTGCTAGGTGTCCAGTTCTTGCTCCATGTTGCACTTGCTTTCAGCTTAAGGCGGCTTTGAAAGCCAAAAAAAAAAAAAAAAAAGGAAAGAAAGATAGAAATAAAACTCTGCAGAAGATCCGTATAGCTGGACGGTCAGTCCTAGTGGAATCAAGCTGACGCGGATCAACGACGGGGTGTCGATAACTGACAAAGCCAGTGTGTGTCAGCCAGAGTTCCTGGCCTTTTCAGAAAAAGAGAGAGAAAGAAAGGGAGAGAGAGAGAGAGAGAATGCCAGCTGATCTACAGTCCGTAATTATTCCCGAAGCATCCAGCCGTGAGCCTTGGCGATGGGTCACACCGCGTCAGATGTGTAATTGCCCTTCATGGAGCGCAGCCGAACGGACACGCCGCTTGTTTTGTAGCAGATCTAACCTTTCAGATTGATTGCGCTAGCATCGAGGGCTCTTTTTCAAACCCTTAGCAGGCTGTGTGTGTGTGTGTGTGTGTGTGTGCAATAATGGCGTAACTGTGTGACACTCACATGATACGGGCATGCAAGTCTTTTATTTATTTATTTATTTATTGCCTCCCTGCACCCGCGGGACGTGCGTAACAGGTGCCGTCTTCACTCAGACACCCTTTAGCAGCACCTGTTGTGTTTCTTTACAAATCTTCCCCTCGGGAACATTAAAGCGGCCCGACGTCTGCGCACAAGTTTATCCGCTTAAATTCTCGTATTACAGCATGCCCAGTGCGTCTCTCGGATCGACCGGCCGGCTGCATGCATGTGCGTCTGTGTGTGTGTGTGTGTGTGTGTGTGTGGTTTTTTTTTTCTTCTTTTCACGCCGCTTGAACGAATCTATCCTCTCACGGTTCACGTGGAGGTTACAAAAGCAAGAGACAGATTGAGCGCATAAGTAGAGTTCCCCTGCGTCTCTCTCTCTTTCTCTCTTTCTCTCTCTCTCTTTCTCAACCTCTTTCTCTCTCTCAGTCTTTTCTAGAAGGATGGGGATTATCTTGACACTCCTTTTTGACACTTCTGCCTTCAAAAACGAATCCCCGAGCCTGCTGAGCCTGAGCCTGAGCCTAGCCAGCATGTAACACTTTCCCACACACACACACACACACACACACACACACACACACACACACGCGTATTTCTACCCATCTTTCACAGCTAGTGTTAAAGCACCAGGGCTTTTCCAGCACTGGAAGTGTGTAACCGACTCGGATGGGAAAGAGCTGTCACACAGATTTCCATCACGTCACCTCTCGCTTGGGGCATTTCTTTATTGTTTCTAAAAAAAAAAAAATGATATAAACATACGTGCTGCACATACCTGTCATAACTAAGCGCTCCTATAAAAAGCATCCGTCTTTTTGTCAGCGCCATAAAGGCGTGTATTTCACAGCGCCCTCATCCTATTAGGATCTCATAACCCTCTTTGCGCGAACGCGTGCGCCCTTTTGCGCCGGATTAAGATCCCCGAAGCAGCGCGCGAGACGTGCCGAAGTAACTAATCATACGCTACTAAAAAAAGCTACACATGCAACACGCAGGACTGTTATTTCCACCCTGTTCTCGTTCCATTTGGACGTTTTTTTCTATTAGGATCATCGTCTTATACACTATCCCGTTCTCTTTATGAGACATAATGTGCGCTACATAGAGGGAAGGAGACATTATTATATTATAGATCTACTTTATACTGCCGCTGTAGGTCACCACAAATATTGGCCATATATTTTGGAGATATAGTGCACTACATATACAGAGGTTTAAAAGCCAGTAGCTCATATAGAGTAGGATGGGAATCCTTAATATCTTTCTCGTTGGAGATTTAGTGCTCTACATAGGGTGTAAAAGACTCCGTACGCAGGGAGCCTACACAGGGACTAGTGAGCGGAGTACGCGATCACTCCCTAGCCTTTTATTATTTAGGGAGAAATCATTATTTCATACCTGCTAGTCCACTTATACGGCAAGTGAGGAATTGAATCCCGGATAAAAAGCTTCAAATGACTCAACATATAGCGCGCCATGCCACACAGGGCGTAGGCATGTACTCTTGTGGCCTATACACTTGTACATGGAATGCAAAGCTCAGTCAGTGTACAGCATCAGTCGTTGTGAGCAGGACAAATCCTGAATCTAAGCTTCTTTTTAGTGCCCTTATGTGTAGTGCACTCATATATGCATCAGAGAATCGAATCCCGAATTAAACGCACAACGTTTTTTTTTTTTTCCCCTAAATAATTATCCCTCGTGTGCTCCATCCACCCTCATTTGAAAACACACACCCATGTCAGCGACCCCTCGTTTTTTTCCTCAGCAGAAAGCCGAAGCGCGCCAACAGTCAAGAGGCTGAGTAAAACTTAACGAGCGTAATGGGAAAATAAGTGACTTATCGGCGGGCCGCCCACCTGCCTTCATTAGAGGCCGCTCTTTTACGAGCATCGATCATGAGGTGAGCAGCCGACAGCGGCTCCCCTCCCGCTTTATGGAGCGTAGATTGTCACCTTGTTCCAATTATCTGTTACCTTTTGACAGGCGTCGAGCGCGCGGGGCATTGCTAAAACGCAGAGGGTGCGTAATTAGAGCGAGGCAAAGAGAACCCAGGGCCAGTCAGAAGCTTTCCCCGGACCCTGCGTTCTCATTACGAGGCTTGCTTTTATACCTCGTTACAAGCCCGCGCTGAATCGGTGCACGGTAATGAAGATGGTTCGTAATTAGGAGCTTTTTGACGGATATCGATTTCAGTTTCAGCAGCTCCTGTAGATTTTTGCTGGATTTAAGTAAAAAATAAGAGGCGAAGAACCAGAGAAGCCGCCTCATTCCAAGGAGTGTGAATTGATGGATGTAATGGCATAAAGGTTGTAAACACTCTCTCTAGTGAAAGTTGGTTTGGGAGGGATTCGCTTTCTGCCTCCAGTGCTTTGCGAACTATAATGGTGTCAAATTTCCGTAGGAGTCTGGTGGGATTTAGCGTTCCTTCAGGTTGCGTCTGTGCCCACTGTAGCCTGAGATTCCGGTTCTTCTTCAGTTCTTCAGTTAAGTTGCACTTGTTAGGATGCTTTTCTGCTCACCATGGTTGTAAAGAGTGGCTGTTGTTCTAATAAAGTGGACAGTGAGTGGTTCCTACAGCATGAAGCATAACTCCACATAGTTATGTTCCACATAGTGTTCCTACTGAGATTTAAGGTTATGAAATAATAGCTCGTAAATTCTATATAATGCACAGTCTGGACATTTCTGATGTCATTCCCGCTATAAAGGACAACATTCTTAAAATAGGTTGTCCGTTTTAAAAGATTTGGTCATGGGTACTGACCCGGACATTGATTCCTGATATTTTTTGCTAATACAAGGTCATGCCTTTGAGCTAGTGGACCATGGATCAGGTGTTGGCGCGTAGCCGTGTCCTCGTACTAGTGCATTTTGCCGTGGTAATAAGCGGACAAATCAATGCAGGTTTGCATTTAGATGACAGCGCATGCAAACATACTCGTCTTAATCTTTCTCCGAGCGCCCTTGTGTGCTGATCCCTCAGCATAATCGGCACGGTATTTTGCTTCCATAATGCAATTTCATACATGACAGAACCGCACTCTATGTATCTATTTATTTATTTTTGTACCGCCCTTTGCACTGCGCTGACCAGATTTTCATAAATAATCTTTCATACAGTATGTGGCATCGGATTCGAATAGTGACATGGAAGCGCGTGTGCAAGGTGGGTCTGATAAAGCAGCACAGGATCATCTTTAATTCATGACATCAGCAAGCAAAGGTGAAGAAAACTTTCCACTCTTTCTTCCGTCCGTGGCAGGCGAATGCGAAGCAGCTCCGCGTTTTCTCCATCGCTCTGATGCTAAACATGAGTGTGATGATTGGAAGCGGTGATAGAAAACGAACTCGCTTTTATTGTCCCCGTTTCCGTCATGACAGAGTGTATTGAGCAATCAGCCTGCTTATCCTCGGAGGCGGGGGGGATGGGGATTGTACGCAAGACGGTTAACACAGGGACCACAATCAGATTCACTTATAGATACGAGCTTGTCTGAAAACGAGTAGCTCTCATCGAAGTACTCGAAAAACGCATAAATACGCCTGATTCGCGTCACCTGCCGTCAAGGAGGTGTACGGTGAAGTGCGAGGAAAATGAATTCTGTCCTCAGGTCACGGACCTGTTCTCTCGGAAGCAGATCGCGCAATCTCGCTCAGCCGCCGAAACAATTTTCAGATTGTCACTCAACCAGTCTCGTCTGTCTCTCGCTTTCTTTGTATTTTTTCCTGTTTCAGCCCGTGAACAACTGACCAGGTGGAAACTCCAGTTGAAAAACGTCTGACTTAAATGAGAAAAAAAAAAAGGTTCATGAGTTTCCAAGGGTGAATGAGAGCTGAACACTGGCACAATCACTGATGCTCACCATCTGCAGCTCGATACTCAAATGAAAAAAAAAAAAAAAAATCTTCCAAGTTAAATCACATGTAAATGGATCGGTATCGTCCCACTCAATTTGTAATTAAGTAGGCAGTCTGTGGATCAAATCAGCGCTGGCATGAATAATGATGATTTCCGAATGTGTTTGGATGCAGCTAATCAAAGGCAGTCCTGCTTAATTCATGCAACACTTCCAGGATGAGCGCTATGTACAGCAATCTCCTCTGAAGAGAAACGGAGATGAAGAACGTGCTGCTTGGAACAAAACTCTGAACTGCACATGACTGTATTTTTTTTTTTTTTTATGCACTTAGAAAGTGTGTAGCTCCAGTGTGCTTTGAAGGAAGCACATTCCAAGCAGCACGGTCGGTTCGTGTAAAGAAAATTTGGGTTTAGAAATAAGCAGCTTTACGCCCACACATAGGACGTTTTCCTGTCAGGATTATTATATGCTCTATTCCCTCGTTAACGTCTCCCTGTTGCACTATGAAGTCGTTATTCCCACTTATATGACCACAAATATTTCTCTGCTGGATACACATAGTAAAATGTCTCCAGCTATAGCTTATTTTATTACTGTGGCACCTGTGAAGGGGTAGTATGCGGTTAGACAAGTCAACACACATTTCGATGTGTTGGAAGCAGGAAAAATGATCCTCAGCAACTCGGACCAAATTGAGATGGCTAGACAGCTGGATCAGACACAGCGTATCGCAGTCTGTTGCATATGTGTAGACCAGTCAGAGCGTCGTGTGCACTATAGCAAGCACCGACAATGAGCATGTAAGCATCCGAACTGGACCATGGGCAATGTTCTACTGGGGAACCTTGTGTCCGGCAATTCATGTGGATGTTCCGTTGAAACTTACCACCTATGTAAACATTGTTGCTGACCAGGTTACAGTGGAACCTTGGATTGCGAGTAACTTGGTCTTCCAGCGTTTTGCAAGATGAAACGAGTTGAGGACTTGAAATACGAATGCGCTTTTTGTACCGAGCGTCACGTGATCACAACTGAGCCAATGGTTCTTCTCTCTCTCGTGCTGAGGGATTATGGGTAATAGTCTCCCATGCTTGGTCTCAGATCGAATTTCCAGAACGAATTCTTCCAGAACGAATTATGCTTGCAATCCAAGGTTTAACTGTTCCCCCTTTATGGGAACGGTATTCGTTGTTGGCAGTGGCACATTCAGCAGGATAATGCACCTTGACACACTGAAAACATTGCTCAGGAAGGGTTCGAGGACTTTGGCTTCCAAATTCATCAGTAGGACTTGCTGGACAAACTTTGATTAATGTAGGCTCCACCTCAAAACTTGGGCTGAAAAGATTAGCTGTTAACGTCTTGGTGCCTGATCGCACCACTTCGCACAGCTGATCGCACAGCTTCATTGTGGAGTCCAGGTGTTGACGTGTCACTGCTGGTTCGGCCCAGAAAGGGGAGCTAGACCATATTAGGCAGGTGGTTTTAGTGTTATGGCGGATCGGTGTATAGTCTTTACCAGTATTGGGAGACGTTACTTTTTAAAGTATCTAATTACATTACAAAATTACTGTCATTAAAAAGTAATCAGTTACATTACAGTGTTGCAGAAAATGAAAACTCCTTTGTGATTCCTCATGAATGTTGTTTTAGTCAAGACCTTTGTAATTATTCTACCATCAACACTCATAATCTGTTAACTACTAATACCCCTATCTCACCTACGCAGTTTCGCGCGGTGGCCGTAAGTACGGTTCATCATGATTCACGGCGAAGTTTGTGCGCTGTGATTATGTTTCCATCTTTCCGCATGGAAGCTCGCGGACCTTGCTAACTTCGCGGAACGTCAGGCAGTCACTCGCGGCGGCGCATGGTGCCTAACACCGCGAGTCAAACCGCATAGGTGAGATGCAGGAATAACAGAGGGGGGGGCGGGTTATTTGGGCGGGGCTCGTAGGACGACTTTCACACACACACTAACGGATTTCACTTAACTGCTGTCTGGCTCACGGATTACAGAAATTGTCTGATTACATTTTTGAAAAAGTAACTAAATAACCGAGTACTTAAATGGCGGACCTAGCACGTTAGATTACTTGTTACATCAAAAAAGTAATCCAAGTCCTCTAACGCGCTACTTTGTAATGCATTACACCCAACACTGGTCTTTACTACAATATTTAATGTGTAGTCTGAAGACGCAAGGCTTGGCCATGAGAAAAGGAGAAAGCACAAACCGATAAATATATGAATATGAATAAGTACACAAATACATTATGGATATTTCTCATTTTAATAAATTTCCTACAAAAGCTTTCTGCATTTCCAGGGAAACCCCAGTAGGCTAAAAACCGCTTCAGGACAATCTGCAGTTTTAATGTCTAATTTAAAGCAACGTGCTGTGCTTTGTAACAGTGATTTATAAGTCCTCAGTGGGGGAAATCCATGAAAAAAAAGACCCCATAAGCCGTGCGGGAGCGTTCCTTATTTGTCAGATCATTACAGTCATCATCATTCAGCATTGTCAAGCATCCCGTGTCTCCTCCCATGCAATCATTTCACTGGTGGTTTTAGAGCGCTTCCAAAAAAAAAAAAAAAATGACAAGGGAGAATCAGAAATGCTGCTTTCTGTGGAGGCGGAACAGCAACAGCACAAAGAACAATTCCATCAAGTAAACCGCCTCAGTGTAGATGAGGAGAAAATAATTTGGGGAGGTTTTTTTTTTTTGTTGTTGTTGTTATTGTTGTTGTTGGGGAACTGTTGTCTCTGCAGATCTGTTTCCAAAACCGTGTCTGAGAAATGTGTTAAAATGGACGCCACCCAGTGTGCTCACAAATACACTGGGAAATAAATAATTATAAGTGAGTAGGATGTAAACCGTGCCCACGCTGCCGTGATTGCTGCCATGAGAGCCTTTGTCCAACTGGATTGTGAGGTTATGTTCTCCATAAGCCACTGAAAAAAAAAAAGATGCTCTGTGCGACAATTCACAAATGCAAATGAGAATGAATAATGTTTACATGTTGAATTATTCAGAGTTAGAGCTTTTCTGTTAGATCCATTATTATCCATGTTGGAGCGTCACCTGATGCACAGGCGACACTGTTTGACTATGATGATGATGATGAGGATGATAATGGTGGTGATTCTAACCGTGACTCTGAAATGAAGATAAAATTATTGTTTATGCTGTGTGAATTATTTATTTATTTATTTATTTTAGACGCAGGAAGAAGATACTTTTTAAAAAATATAACACATTTCAGTGGCCTGCTGAGAAGACGCTCGTCAGTAATGCAGATCTCGCCATCCATCACTCCGGCTTGTCGGCTTTCAGGAATCAAATAGATCTCTCCGGGTGGTGGACTGACAGGTCTTTACTAAAGTTTTTTGCCAGAATAGCAGAAGAACCCGTGCTTGAAAGGAGCCACTGATTAAAAAATGGCTTTCAGTCCGTCACGGCCCGCAGCGTGTCGCGCGCGGGTCTGTGTGTGTGTGTACGTCAAGCCGTTTGATGTTTCCCACTGGGCAGTAACTGAGCAAGCGTGAATCTGGAGCGTGGCCTCGGCGCACCAAGCTGTGTGTGCGTGTTCATTAGGACAAGTCGAGGTGAATCACTTTTAAAAGATCAATGGTGGGTCGGAGGGACAGAATGCGCAGCGTGAGGCGAGGCCAGCGCAGCGGTGGGTTACAGCATGCTGCGATCAACTAAAGGTTACGGGCTTCCTGAGGTGGTGGGTTTTTACGGGGTTCTGTGTCACACACCAGCTTTAAAGGTTTAGAGTAAACCGAGTGTTACTTGTGAGACCAATGAAGAGGAGGTTGCTTATGAAAAAGCAGAAATGTGAGCTATTAAATGTTAAGCTAGATTATAAACCAATCATACTTACTTACGTAAATGATATTTGATCTACAACATCTGATGTGTAGCAGAACTTTTTTCATGTTCCGTCTAATTGAAACAGACGGTGTAAAGTCACCTGCCTCGTGTCACATTTTATCTAAATGACAGCCGTGTAAAGTCATGTGTATATCGTATATTATGAGCCAAAGATAATTATTGGGTATTTCAGGCGTGTTTTTTCTCCATTTTCTCTTCGTTCTTGTTTCTATCAGGTGTTCTGTAACTGTCATCGATGGCTGGACTTTATTTTATATTTAATTTATTTCAGCACAAATCCCCAGGATGCTGCGATACACAACCATCTTGTTCAATGTTGTTCTGGCCTCCAGAGAAATGGCGAGATTGGAAGAGATTCGATGTTCGAGCGGCTGAGCTGTTTTGCCAAAAATCTCATCTACTGTCTTTGGAATGAGCTTCTCTCTCTCTCTCTCTCTCTCTCTCTCTTCTTTTTTCCTCACCTACTCTCCTGTCTTGCCTTTTTCTTCCCGATAATATTTCTGCGTGACCCAAAGACAATAACCTGCCGTCGATTGCTTGTACATTCAGAAATTCGATACCAGGAAGGAAAGTTCTCCACCGTGATGAGATACATTAGAGCCCATCTATTTCTTGCTTTCTTTTTCCTTTTTCTTTCCTTTTTTTTTTTTTGCCACTTCATCAGGCCCTCGCCTGGAGGGGGCCATTTCCGAATTCGGAGGGCGAAAAATAAAGCTTCCAATTGCTCTCCATTTTGTGGCCTGTTAAGAAAAAAAAAATCAATGCCACTTTGGTCCTAAGGGAAATGAACATATTTATTAAAGTGGAAAAAGTCAGCATGTGGGAGTTTTTTTTTTTTCTCGCTTTTTTTTTTAAGGGTGATTAGCAGGAAAATGTCTGCTATTATTTGTGAAGCGATGCATGCTTGTGAGCAATGTGTGAACATATGCATGCCTGCATTCGAAGCAAAACATGATGTGAGCAATCCCTGTCCATGGATTTCAGTATTTTTAGCCCATAAAACATGATCCAATCAGTGTCCAGGTCATAATAATAGATAAACACATTCCGTGTGAGTGGCCAACACGCAACCTGTTGTGCTTTTTATGGCTCCATGGAAGACATTGATTACTCCTGTATTTAATAACCACTCAATGGGTCTCCGGAGCTGCTGATCAGACTCTTCAAGCCATTACTCGTAATCCGTCAATAATTACATCCTAAGTATTGAGACAGCCCTACATGGACGAAGTCGGGTTAATCAAATCATTCTTAATTATTGCGTTTCCTCAGGCACCGCAGGAGACGCCGTATCCGATTCGTCCTCCGTCGGCGGGACGTTGCCGCACTTCCGGCAGGAGCCAGAAGACGCCTACATCATCAAGAGCAACCCGATCCGGTTGCGGTGCCGTGCCACTCCCGCCCTGCAGATCTTCTTCAAGTGCAACGGGGAATGGGTTCACCAGAACCAGCACACGGTCCAGGAATATATGGACCAGAACACGGGTAAGGAGCCACGCTGTTTAAATTCAATTACACTTAAAGTGATTACAAACGAACATGATGGTGGCCTGAACCAGAAAAGCTGTTCATATATAAAACAAACTTTTGTGTACAAACTTTTTTGTTATTTCCATGGCACAAAATGGGTGCACTTTTTGTGGTTTAAGCCAAAAATCATACACTTTCACAGAAAAGTGGCACAGTGCTTTGTTCTTTATTATTTAGTACACCATTCCAGCAAGCTTTCTGAACAGCAATTGAGCAAATCGCCAATATTTAAGAGTCATCATTTCCAGGAACACTTTCATTTACATAGTAATAAGGCTGATTTCATTTTACTAAACGCATGAAACCACAATTCTGTCTCCCGAGCCTGACATTAGTGTTGTTATCTTCAGAATTTTCATGATGATATCTATTCATTTATGTATTACAAAATCCAAATAGCCTTCGTATTTGTATCACCTCATTAAACAGTTCAGCTCCTTTTGCTGTTTATATTACGACAGCCTGGATTTCTGTGTGCTGTGACAGCGGTTCAGATCAGCCAGCTGTTTCAACAGATCACATTCGCACCGTGTCCTCTGTGCGAGCGTCGTGAAAATCACAGGAACTTCAGGCTAGTTCAAGGCACAGAGATGATGACGCCAACCTATTGTTATGCCAGGGCGGCTGTCTCTGCGAGTCGTTGCGGTTCGACGGAAAGAAATCCACTCCTTCCAGAGGTATTTAAGACGTCGCAGCAGGCGGATTTCAGCAGGCGTCTGTTCGCTTTATTTCTTTGTAAATGTCCCTATCCGCTCCTTAGCTGTGATTCAGATTTGTTTTGCATGCTCTGATCCAGTTTGCCTTGTCAGGTGCGCTGTTGAAGAAAAAAGAAAAACAAATCTGGCAGTTCCTTTGATTCAACCCAATAAGCCGCTGGTGTTCTGATGAGCATGGACCAGTAGCGGCCAAGCTGAGACTATTACTCCCATCGGGCTGGCACAGAAACCAATGTCTCGCTGATTTCGTTTTGGACTCCACCAGGACGATTACGTTAACCCTAACTTAATCCAGATTTTGAAGGTGTTTTAAATTATAATACCCATATAATACGATTACATGCGAGCATTACATACGATGCGAAGCAAACCAAACGTTTCACGTCAAACAAACTTCTCCGAAAGCATACAGTCCATCTTCGAACAAAGCGTTCTCCCAGTTTTTATAGCCTACATACATATCTGAAGTAAAAACCTCTTCAGTGTTTGGAAGGCCAAAGTGCCTGCGGGCAAAACAATAAACAGCGTCCTTGCGCTGAGAGTATTCAATCCACGTGTGATGAGAATGAAGCCTAAGAGTTTCTTCTTCTTTGCCGTCCCACGTGACTGTCCTTGGAATCTCTGTAAGCCTTGGCTAGACTGCTGCTTCGAGCTTGAGAACTGGAGAAACAAGAAAGGGAATAATAAGTCACCCCGACTACGCTGCTCAATAAATTCATATGTACCTGGTGCCAGTGTATATGAGTGAGTGGGTCATATACCTGCTGGCCTTCCAGTCGGTTCGGCCCGGTGTCACTAAGGCATAGACGCATGTGATTGACAGAGACTGACCAAAATCCAATCACGCAAATCTTACACTGTTTGAAATAGACTTTAGGTGCGATCACCCTGGGCCACCGCTTAGCTCCGCTCTTGCCACAGAGTTTCCTGCAGTAGTGATGGGAAGTTTGGATCATTTTAGTGACTCGGTTCTTTGAATCTCGTTCATCGAAATGAACGAATCTTTTTTTGAGTCATTTGATTCATTTTGTTCTTTTGATCAGAAATAAAATAAAATGTTACATTTTCGATAAACAGACCCCCAATATGTCTACATACACAAATTTTGGCTAAAGTTCCAATAATGAAAGTATTACAATGCAGCCAAGGACATATTATGATAAAAAAGAATGAGCAGCTCACCTCTCATATCTTCTGGTCCGAGTCGTTCATTCCTTTCGATTCGGACCAAAAGATTCATGAGAACCGCTCTTTTCTGTTTCCTATGTAATGCACTGCATAACGTCTACGATTCGGACCAAAGACTCAGAGGTAACTACTCATTTCTGTTTCCTGTACATAACCTACAGGACCTACAGGGGATTTGCAATGTTTTGTGCATGCGCACCCAGTAGAAAACGAACAAATCACTCTCCGAGACTACTCGTTTTTCTGGGTCACGTTAAAGAATCGTTCATGAACGACCCATCACTATCCTGCAGGGATGCACACTGCCTGAAATCCGCCACCATTAGCCAACAGAGGAAGGAAGCTGACTTTCAGTCATATAACCGTGTCTGGCTTGAAGATGCTCTTAATTGTTTGTCCGAGGTCATTATTGAGATTTTAAGATTATTGTCGGTTTGACCACATTTTTCAGCTCGCGTGTGAGGAACGACTTTTTTACAGTATGAATAAAAAAATGCAAAAAAAAAAAAAAAGGCGAAGCTTTTTCCCTTTTTTCTCCTTTTTTGTGGAAAATCTTCCATATAATGAACATCAGTCGTGTCAGTCAGAACAACGTTCTCCCTCCATCCAATATAGAGGAAAAGTTTGTCATCTACTCGTTAGCATCTCTGCATGAGTTTTGTTTTCTCATCAAGAATCCTGCATAACAGGTATTTTTGCTCCAAAGCATGTGGAACAATGGGATTAAACAAGAGAGATTTAAATTAGCATAATGCTAAATGAAGCAACCGACAGTCCAAGATGATTATCATCGGTTTGCGACTACACTCACTGCAAAAGGTTTTATTTAGTTTTTAGTCCATTCTTTTTCAACATCATTTTGTTCTTGTGTTTTTGTTCCTATTGAGTTCTATAATAAACCCCAGTCATTTGCTCAACAGTTTGGCCCCCAGATGTTGCCTAGGCGACGAAAAGCTCTGAAACGAACGGACTTTATATCGGAGTCAAACTCATAAGCTCCGATAATGAAAAATAAAAACTGCTTTTTATAGCAGTGCCGTAATGGACGACAAATACCACCGGGATTGGATTAGAGCGAGGCCTCGTAATCGCGGCCCCGGATCTGCAAAGGACTGCACTTTATCGATTAGGACAGCGGCCCTCAATGCTGCCGATATGATCTCTTATTTACCGGCGCCCCCGGACGAGGCTCGGGTGCTGATAAAGCGAACGGCCGATGCCCTTGAGCCTATTGCAGGAGAGGCAGGAACGGTCCAGAGACGCGGGGATAAGCGCCAATTACCCAGGTGACAGAGTGAAGAGGAGGCGAGCTTGGCAATCTTAGCCGAAATCAACCATTTCAAACTGTTTCCTGGGCTGGAAAATCAGCAAAGTGAGCATGAAAGGAATGGAACGGTGCCGCTGCCGTAGCAGTAAGCCTTAGCTAAAATAGATTCCCATTACAACTTCTATTCTTATTTCGGATTCTGTTTCAGCAGCAGCACACACACACACACACACACACACACACACACACACATATAAAAAGGAAGATAATAATCAAGCAACAATCATAGAATGGTGTTATCTTTTTTTTTGTTAAGAGGATCACTATACGATGTAAAAATAGCAGTTTATCTAATTGTCATCTAGCATACACATACTATACGCTGTCTAAAGTTCATACACATCATAGATACACACTGTATGTGTGTGTGTGTGTGTGTGTGTGTGTGTGTGTGTGTGTGTGTGTTAAATAACACATACAGTATATGTGATTCAGTAACAACAACGACAGTCAGGTTTTATTTTAAGACATGTTCTGTAAGTCGGCTGTTCTGGAATAGTTCCTGCAAGAAAAGTTTTGTCAAGTGCATTTGCATATTTTGGATGTTTTACAATGAATAAAGAAATAAGTCAGGAAAGAGCATGGAATTAGAAGCGTGTCCAAACGTCTGACTGGTAGACGATTTTTTTGTTTGTTTGTTTGATTATTTTTTTGTGTGTTATAATAGCTGTAGGCCAGAAAAGAAAGCAGCACATTATGTAAAGGACCACTTTTCAGACAAAAAAACAATAAGAAAGCTTCTTGGCTTTGCATGCGTTAAAAACACAGTTAATTTCAAACCAAACCGAGCAGCTAATTTCCTTATAAAACTGTACAAATTGTTCCTGAGACTCAACTCTAAGCGAAGTCTCGGCAAACCAAACATTTCCTTTGTTTCATTAAGTACAGTTTACTGTTCTTTATAGTATTTCTTTTAATGAGGATATATTTGTTCTACAGCATGTGCCAAATACTTTCCCTGTACTGTACTGTATGTGTTACATGATATTGTTTGTGAAGTAATTGTTCGGTAGTAACGTTATTATGATTCCTTCGTGGTTCATAACTGTCCCAGTCTTAAATCCCAAATTAGCATGCCCCACTTATTATGTTTCATTATAATTGTTGGCTGGAAAGAAGATTAACCAATCAGGAGAGTGTACAGTATGTTTCTTACATTTCAGCCTCTAGCTTCACTCTGAGCAGGAAACTGAACCTTGTTGAAGAACTTTTTAATGTAAAGGTAATGCTGATATCTGCTAGGTATATTTCCTAATTTATTCTGAAACTAATTCGCCATAACTCCTCTACCTGCAGGTCATCGACTCTCCGTTTAAAATAAAAACCCAGAATGTCTCCTGAATTATTATAGTGGTCATTAATAAGTCTGTTTATTACCGTAATAAGACGATGCCGTGCCAGTCATGTGACCGGAGTTTAAATAATTGAGCATCAACTCTCATGTTATTGGCGTGAGACTCTAATCTGGGATTAATGTTTCGCCGCCAGTTCGATCTCAAAAGGCACCATTACTGATAAGAACGCTCGTTCCTACGCCTGGATTAGCACGCACGTGGCTATCAATAATTGATTTTTCTTTTTTTTTTTTGTGAGGAGGAGGTCAGGCTCCTCATCTATAATTCAGACTGAGCGCTGTGATTAGACAGAATCAATCTCAGAGCTGTCTGCTAGTTAAAGAGGCATTAAAACAGCAAGCGAGGCGACCGATGGACGTGTGGTTCGGTGCTGAAAAGTTGCCACATGCTTTAGGTTGAAGGTCTTTAAGGCGGAGTACTTTCACATTCTGTTTTTTATTATTAATATTATAATATTAAATATTATCAATAATTTAAAGTCACAAATTCTTTCTTTAATTTAAGATTTTGATATTGAATTATATATTTATATATATATTTTTTTAATAAAAATCTATTTATACATAATACATTTAATTAGATATATTTTACAGATAATATAATAAAAAATATTTATTATACTGTATGTAGTAAATGTATTGACTTATATTTAGAAATACTAATAATTAACTAATGAATAAATAAATAGTAACTGAAGAATATTTACTTATACACACAACTGTATGAACTCAAACAAAGCTCTGTTAAATAAATATTTAAATAACTTTTTTTTTTATTTTTTTTTTTAGACAAGATAAATATTTTTTGAGAATATTTTATAAGAATTCTGCATTTTCTTTTTTTTGATAAAAGTAACATTTATGCGAAAAACAGGTCCATTACCATAAGTACAGACGTCCGGCTGCGCGACTGGCAGATTCTATGACTGCAGTCTTTAGAAATTGATTCTGACCAATCAGAATGCAGAATTTCTGCAGTAATTGAAAGATAAATGACGTTTCCTAACGAGCTCGATGATTAAACATACAGCTCAGACAGCAAGACGTTGACACAAGCTGAATATAAAGTAGTGACAATTTATACTTGATATATACTGTAGTTCCAACTGTTCTAAATGATGAGAGTTTGTGTGTGTGTGTATATGTGTGTGTGCGAGGGAATAAGGGTCTATTAGTAAAAGAAAACACTATGACTGGATGTGTTTTTTTCTCTAGCCAGTTTTAAATGCCTGAGGTCAGAAAAAAAAATCCAACACCGTCCAGCTTCACCTCCCATTGCTGGAAATAACGAGGTTTGTTAACAAGTGATGCGAGTTTGTATATCTGCTGGATCGTTTTAGTTGACAAAAATAGCGCTAGCAGAATAAATCAAATGCATGGTCTGCATTATATGTTACATCTCCTTCGCTCAATTCGTGACTTTATATATAATTAGTCCACATTTCTATTCAGTTTCAGTGGTGTTTAAAGGATACACAGACAGAGACCTAGGGCAGAACACTCACAGAAGAGGTCATAATGTACAAAATAGTCGAGTGGTTAATAAAACACACTCTTAAGGCACTTCAGCAAAGTTTGGGACTGAAGTCAAGAAGTTGCTTGTTCAGTGCAAGTGGAGAGTAAACACTGGAAACAGGTTCACACGTCAACCGGGTCAGGATGGTTAATCGGAAAATAGTGTAAAATGAGTAAGATTCCTGGAAGGAGTCTCCAGTGTCAGTGATTCATACAGACGTAACTGTGAAAGTTTTTATTTTTTATGTTTACTAAAAATTTAACTATTCAAAAGCCACAAACTTTTCCTGTCACTCGTGCATGCCTGACCTACTTTACAAGATTGCTCATGCGCACAGTGACCCTTCAGGAAAAAAAACAAAAAAATTTTACACACTGGCCTGTTATGTGTTTTAGCAGGATGACTACAAATTAGCAGGCCAAAATCAGCAGCTATCACGAGAGCTTACAAAATTATTTGTCATGATCACAGGCCGCAGTCAAGTCTGAACAGCATCTGTTTTACTGAATAAACTACAAAAAAATAAATAAATAAATAAATAAAAAAAATATATATGTATATATATGAAAATTGTTGTCTTGATTGCTTTTTAGAAAAAAAAAGAAGATAAAAAACTGCTTTATGCCAGCAACTACCATTTACCTTATCATGCTCTACCTCTTTCTTTCACTCTCGTTCATGTGAGTTTGCAGTCATGAGTTGTTTTATTTTGTTCCTGGCTTGTGTCAAAGCTCTTCCCCATGATTGTTGCCAGGCATAATCACGCTGTGAGCAATCGCCGTCCCGGAAGCTATTTATCATAGTTTTGTTTGCGTAGAGAAGTATGAAAGCGGGTGAGGGAAGCAGCTGCGGTGCCTCTTGTTGTGCCTCTGTCATCATCTCTTACTGATAAATGACAGCTGAGAAGCATACGTGTAGCTCATGGACCCGCAGAGCGCCGTGAATAAAACAGCAATAAACTGTGTTTATATAGCACCTTTCATTTGTGATAAAATAGCGGGGAATGCGCGTCGCAAAGTGTATTACAAAGATCAAACGTTTACATGTAAATGTGAGATATTTAGTGGAACTTGTGCTAGGAAACTTATAAGAAATAAAAAAATTATAGATTCGATTTGTTTGATTTATAAATTTGATTTCTTGTGAATGAGAAACTCCAGCATCATAATTCTCTATCTCCTCATTCAACTGGCGTCTCCTTACGTTAAAATATTTGGCTCTTCAATTTAACTTCTACCTCCTCACTAAACCAACCACCTTCCCAATTTACTTCTCTATCCCGTCACCTTGACCCTCTGCCTCTTCTCATCTAAACCCTACTCCTTTTTAATATTTCACCTCATCATCTTCTCAACCCTCTACATGAATCTTCTACCTTTTCACTTTAACCCTCTGCCTCCTTGTCTAAACTCTATACTTCATCAAAATTCTCTCATCTAACCCATGTACTTCATCATCTTTCCATTCATCCATCCATCCATCCATCCAAGATCATCTGTAGTCCAACTAGGGACCGTGGTGTGCAATTATGACTATTGTATTTATTTCCATCTTGAACGACCGTGGTACTGTAGGACCTCTGGTCCACGTTCAGAGAACCAGAGAACCTAAGAACATACAAACTTCATGCACACAAACCCGACGTGGGAATCGAACCCGGGACCTGGTTGTGCAAGGTGACATCATCTTTCCCCCTACGCTACACCTTATCATCTTAACCCTCTACGTCCTCATCTTAATCATCTATCTCATAATCTACACGCTCTTCCTCCACATGTTAAACCTCTACCTCATCATCCAATCTAACTACCTCATGATCTTACCATTCTACCCCCGGATTAACTCTCTCCCCTATTATCCATATCCTTAATTTTTCGCCTAAATGTGCTAGTTCCTTTTGTTCCCTCATTCCAATACTCTACCACCTCGTCTAAACCCTCTACCTCCACGTCTAACCCGCTACCTCCTCGTCTGTACCTTCTGACTCAGCCTTCTTATCTTATCCCCTTTACCTCATCATCCTAGCACTTCAACTCCTCATTCTAACCGACAACCTCGTTATCGTAACTCATCTTAAACCTCTACCTTCTCATTTTAATACTTTATCTCTACTCCTTAACTCTGTACCTTCTTGTCTTAAACGGTTTCCACCTAATCTTACCAATCTACCTGCATTTACCTTCTGTCTTCTCACTGTATGATTCACCTCCTTGCGCTAAACCTCTTCCTCCTCATATTCACTTTATATCTCTTCAGTTTATCCATTTTCTTTCTTGAGTCTCATCTTAAACCTCTACATTCTCCACTGAACACTCCATATTATTTTCATCTTCTGTCTTCTTACATTTATTGTCTTCACTATCAAAACCCAATACTCTCACATCTTAACCATCATTCTTTTCATCAAATGTCTTTACCTCCTCATTCCTCTCCCTTCCTTCTCATTATAAACCTCTTTCTCATCAGTTTAACCTTCTCCTCCTGACCTTCTTATCCCTCTTCCACATTATGCCTTCTTAATTCTCACTTTAAACCTTTCTTTGCTCCTTACCTTAACACTCCAACTCCTTATCTTAATCATCTTCCACCACCAACTTCAACCCTCTTCATCCTCATCTTGGCTCCTCACTCCTTCTTTCTTTACTACATTTCTTTTCATCTTACCCCCCACCCTTTTACATCCATGTCTCCACCTTCTTCCACATCACCTCAAGGCTTTATCTCTTCGTCTTATCCCTCATTCTAAATATTTAAGGGATCTTTTATTCTCACCCATCCTGCCAAATGCATTCAGAAGTTACAGGATGGATTAAATGTAGTACAAGATAGCTAGAGGCAGGAGAAGGCATGAGCACAGCTTTACTTTGGGCTGATCCAAGAATCAGCATTGGTTAGCGAGGGTCAAACAACAGGCAGCTAGAGGCAGACTCGAACTAATCCATAATCCGAATGAAAGCAGACAGGCTGAGTTCAAACTGCGAAAATCTAGAGATACGGAGAAGTAGAGGAACTTTGCAGGAACACGGCTTAAAAGTTACAGCAGGAGCTTGTGGTAGACTTCAAGAAAGACATGGATTGGCTATAATTGCAGTGCAGTGAGACTTTGTATTTTTAGCATCAGATTTACTTATAAATAAATAAAGAGACATGCTATAAAAAGATAAAGACGTTTCTGGTACATTTTCTGTAGAACGTAATCAGTGAAAAGTTTTTGTTGTTTTTCCATGACAGTGAAGCTTTAGCTGTTTCAAACGCATTAATTCATACAATCACCGATTTCTTTTCTCTTTTTTTCCTAGTATTCCGCTGGAAAATAAAGCTTCAGTTTACATGTACTGTAAAAAAACTTGAGGGATTAAATACACACCGTGAGAGACTTTGATAACACTTGAGGGCCTCTCGCTTTCCCTCCGTCTGATCTGTCTTCGCACAATGCCTTAGCACACCGGCCTTATTAAAGGTGGTCATTAGCAAGTTTCTTTGATTAGCCATAGAATGTCCTGCAAAGAAACATAGAATGTTTCTTTGATTAGCCATAGAATGTCAATGGTTGTCCGAGTCGATCTGTTTTTTTCTCCATAATAAACAAATAGCCTTGGGTATGCTAAAAGAAATGAACACCATATGGCCTGTTGTAATTATCATAACAAAACTTAATAAGGAAATGAAAAGCACTTGCTTCCTGATGCCTTAACAAACATAAGAACGAGGTCTTGTGCCCTTCGGCGCCACACACGCTGCTGCATTTACACTCGGCCATGGAGAGCTCGAGTAGAGTGCACATTTCCTTGGTTAAACTCTCCAATCACAGCTTCAGGATCTTCCCAAACAATGGACATTAGCGAGCAGCCACGCTCATTGTGTTCGTATCGAGGACTCGGAAGCAACTGCAGACCAGAAAGCCTCCCCTCCCCCCATCTCCCCCCAGGGAGAATGATTTAGATTCACCGCATAAAGCAATCTCACAGACTCTCAAGGGAAGATGTTATTAAAAGAATTACTCCACTAAGCGGAGTACAATATGTGAAAATGAATTAAACATCTTTTAATCTACAAGCTCCCACAAAGTGTGTGTGGGGAGGTTTTGTTTGTTTTCTGGCAGTCGAAATTTAAATTATGGCTTTTCACACAGCGAGTTTTCATTTTTAAAAATTGCTGAGATGAATGGAAGCCGAAAAGATCAGCTTTTCTAAATTCTAATTCTCATTTACATGTATGCATGAACTATATACTGCCTGGTCAAAAAAAGTCACAAACTCAAAGTTTTCAATAAATTACCTTTAGCTTTGTTTTTAGGATACAATGTGGTGGTCAGATCATGTGTGAAAATGATTCCTCATGATCCCAGAACCACAGAGTCCTGAAATATGGCCATGGCATCAGGGGAAAAAAACCTCCATAGATGTGATAACATGTTCATTCAGTACATTCAGGTCGTCAGCTGACTTCATTTTAGTGCCATATAACGTTGCTGAGTCTAGACATGAGCAACTGAAGTAACCCCAGATCATAATACTGCCTCCAGAGGCTTGTACAGTGGACACTATGCATGATGGATGCATTGCTTCATGTGCTTCCCTTCTTAACCCGACACACCTATCACTCTGGAATAGGCTTAATCAGACCACATGACCCCTCTATTGCTTCAAAGTCCAATCTGTATGCTTCCTGACAAACTGAAGACTTTTTTTCTGATTAGTCTCACTAATAAGTGGTTTTCTTATGGCCACATACTGTAGATGTTAGGTCCCAATCTTGTGAGTCGTCATCACATTGAGTGTGTATGGAAATGTTCTTACTTTCACTGTTAAACATAGCTATGGTTTTTACTGTCGATTTTTTTTATCATGCAACTTGTTAAAAAAGTGTTAAAGTGATCTCCATTCATCATTTTTTCCAAACACATTTCTTCTAAGTTGACGGTTCAGCACTATCCATTCCAGATTTTGATAATGTATTTGAAGGGTTCTTAACCCGGTTCGAGTAATTTCAAATATCCTTAGTTGTTTTCTGTGCTTATTGAAGCTCAATAATTTGAACCTTCTGAATTGTCAACTTTTTTTTTGGCCTTTTTGGCATTTAGTAGCCAACATTTTTCATGGATGTTCTACAACATTATGTGTAGATAAGAATGGGATTAACTGCACCCAAGATCTCCTTACCCAAAATCAGTGCTGTAGCTGATTGAATGAAATGAACACAGAAACCAGGTGAAGAGAACTTGGTTGTGGTCAAGAGAATTCCTGTCATTCCTGGTCAGTACCATGAATAAAACCAGATTAAAATATACAAGACCAACAAAAACAAGACCCAGACAGCCAAAATTATAATAATCTTCTAAATACCAAAATAAGAGCATGTGTATCATTATATCAGGATATACAGTATGACCAATAACGTCTGTGGAATAAAACACATTGTGAACAGGAAACTTTATGATTACTGTAAGGTCTGTTTATGTGCAAGTTTCTCAGAAAGCAGAATTGTCTAGCCTGAGGCAGGGGCAGGTTTCGCAAGACTGTGATAGCATTATCACAGGAAATCAAACCTTCACTTTCTTCACATTGAGCCTCTCCTCTTGAGCGAAACATATACAGAGGTGAGCGTGAGATTGGGTTCCATCACCAGTTTCATCAGATTTCGTTTGCTGAAAAACTCAGAGTAGTCCCACTAGCAGCTAGTTGCCAATGCCCACACCGAGCTGGACCAACTGGTCAAACCATAACAAGCTTCTGTTCCACTTCCCATCCATACTTGCTTTGACCATTTGTTTCCCATGTGGACTTGTGATGGTATATGTGGTGTGCATGTGCTGCTAGAAGAAGGCTAAGACCATGATGCAGGATGACATTAATGCACTACTGAATCTCAGCGCTAAAGTGAAATGTCATGTCCATTTGTGGAGTGGACTGAGTCACTTAGTAAGGGTCTCGCATCCACACGCACGCATACGCTGTGGGAGAATGACTGGCACAAAAAAACATCTGCCTAAAAACTAAAGATGCTGTTTTTAATGATTATACAGTACCACTGTGGACTCGTCATCGATCTGCTGTCATATTAATCTACTGCTCCATTAACATAATATATATTTTCCACCTTTCATCATAACTAAAGAAACAAATAGGTGAAGAATTTTAAATGCGTTCCCCCAATGCATTAGTCATTTTCCCGCCAGGGCGCTTGGCAGCTTTCTCATGAATATTCATGTTTCAGCCCTGAAATAAGATTTTTAAATGCATGTTAGCACAGTAATTTAGTACATTTAACTGAGGAATAATCGGTAATGAGCGTTTAAATAGTGCAAGGATTTTTAGCACTCATAGAGGAAGTGGTACGATGAAGGTCAAAGTGCTTACACCATCTCCTGACATAATATGATATGAAAGCAGGCTCAGTAGCTTCATGGTGACCCACAGTCCAGAGAAGAACCAAGAGCCTGCTGTCAGCTCAGCTCAATAGCTTTTTATTCTTCCGCACTATGGATTCTTAATGCGTCGCTGGAAATTGAGTGCTGCGAGTGAAAGAAGAAAAAAAATACTGTTCTCATGAGAAATTTATATGAAAATGTACCAGTAAGGGCACTGGGGTTGGAATTTTCTTTAGATTCAGCTATAAGAAATTGACCAGAACCAAAGCTGGAATTCAGGATATTTATTGCTAACGGCTGTGATATTATACACCAGTAGCCAAGAAATAAAGTATTTACATATACTCATCATGAAAATAAATGTAAGTGCAATATTGGACTTTCAATCAATTTTCTGGCATTTACAAGCTGAAATTTTGGAATTGGAAAGCTTTTGGCAGAATTCTGGCTTAATATTTCTTGGCAGAAATAATCGTATTCAATTAAATTTGTTGGTTTCCTGGGACGGAGCCGACATTTCAGCGTGGTCCGCAAATTGTTCAATAGGCATGAGGATCCAAAAACTTAAAGTTGGTTCTGCTCTATACATTCCAGAACCAACTTTGATGTTATTTTTGGGTCATTATCCGCATGAAGACTCGATTTTCTCCAAGTTTCAATTATCTAACTGATGATTTGAGGGTATGTTGAAACAAAATGTGAGGTCCTTTTTTATTCCATCGACATTGTGCACCAGTTCTACTGGCAGCAAAACAGCCTAAAAGCATAATCCTACAGTCCCTCTTACTGTACCTCCTGGTGTAGTGCTCTTGGGGTGGAATATCTCTTCTTTACGCCACCAAACATACCTTAGGTCAAACCTTTTTTCCAGAAGTCTTTCTTTATGCAAGTGGTCAGCAAACTTTGCGCCAAAACTGGCTGGAGTGTAGAGTGCAGCTTCCAGTTCATGGCAGACATGTGCCTTGGTAGTTCCTGGGTTGTTGTTGACCATCTGAACCTGATTTGCTCTCAGCTGAGAGGAGTCTTTTTCCAGACCTTGTCAAAATGACACCTCCTGTAAATAATGTGTACTTTAAGTACAAAAAATGGTTTGAACTGAGCTTGGACTCTGCAGTTGCTTAGAAAGGTCTCCAAGGCACATTGCTGACTTATGTAAATCTACCATCCTCTTTCTCCTCAATTCAGTTGCTGTGCTATATGTTGGCACAGAGAAGCTACCAGCTGTAGTCAATCATGATCACTAAGAGGAAGTTCAGAGACCTAGGGTTTGGCGAAATAAAAAGCTTTTAACACAATATTGCCATGACATTCATGTTCATGATGAGTCTATGTAAACGTAATGTTAACATGATTACATGACCAGCACCTACATGTGCTTGATTGATATATTAGTAGTGGGTACACTGTGGGACATTCTTCTTCTTCTTCTTCTTCTTCTTTTTCTTTCCTTTTCTGTGACAGAAATGACTCTTTTACTGATAAGGCCAGCACCTCAGGATTGCTCTCAGTGTGCTTAAACGTGTCTCTCTCTTTCTCTCATGCAAACGCACTTATCAAGCATGAGATCTCATCGCTAAGCATCTATTAGCACTGCACTGTTACCCTGTTTTCACACAGCTCTCAGAGCCATCTCCTTGAAAAGCTTGATTATTAGCTGCGTTTGTCGAGATTAACTTGTTAAATTTGTCATGTTTAATTTGCTCTCGTGACTGGATAAAGCAATTCCCGAGCATAGAAACAAGTGCGCACCATAAACAGAGCTTTTAAACCGCCGATGGCTAAAAATAAAACTAGCCTGAGGGACAGAAAGAAAGAATGCAGTGTTCCAACCTGAGATAAGTGACTTCCATCAAAAATATCCTCATGCTAGTACAAACATGTCAGGCTCTGCAAATAATATGGAGATAAACCCCTATTAACCAACACAACCGAAGAACAGACAGCAGTCCAGAGTTTCTGGATAAGCCATGATCAAACAGACTGTATAACGAGCGCACATTTCCATCCTCCCTGTCCGTTCTGTACTTTATTACTAGTGTTTTTGTTCATGTGCTCTTAGTTATTGTGACTGCTTTTAACTTACACATACAGGTTGTCAGAGGCAAACAGTCTAGGTTGCTTTCAGACCATGATACACTGTGTACCCAGGCTGCGTAATTACATCTACTGTTAATGAATCTGCCCTCCGGATCAGGAATTTGCAGCACTAGCATGATTTAAACTTGTTTTTAAGAGATTCTGCTCCATCTCATCTTCCCATCGGAACCTTGCTGGGGTCATCTTCGTTTGCGAAGCCCAAGAAGTGCAACACCAACTGAAGTGAGATATATTTACGAGGTCCATGCTAGGGCATCCTTGGGATACTACAAAGGCCGGTAACAAGGTGGAGTTGAAGTAAAACTGTGATGTCTCCAGTTTTGCATTGAAGGATCTTGCAAGGGTAGACGATGAGTTGCTGAAAATGAAGATATCATCCAAATAAGCAAATGCATAATGGTTCAGGGGCTCACAAAGGAGCTCTTTAATTAACTCCTGGAGGGCCACAGGAGAGTTAATCAGGCTGGAAGGTATAACCAAATATTTGTAATGCCCAGATGGCATGATGAATGCAATCTTCCACAATCTTCCACTTATCCCCTGACCTCATGAAGATTAGATTATCCATATTGTGTAAATGCCTTTTTTTTTAAAAGAATCCTGCTCGCTGAAAGCATTTGAATGTTGAGTTCATTAGGGGCAGGGGGTATTGGTCTTTCTGTGTGACAGATTTCAGCATTTAATAGTCTACACAGTGCCTTATTTTTTTATATTAACAAAAAGAACACTAACCCGACAGGTGACAAGTTCTGGTGGTGACATAATAACCTACCCCTAGCAGGAGTTGTGCAGGGGAGCAGTTTTTTTGGCACAACCAAAGGCAGCAGTGTCTGGGACCTCTGTTTTGAAAAGTTTCTTCTTAGGTTCCAGTAGTCTCAAAGCATTTAAGACAATTCTGCTTCATCTGAGATAGCAGGAGGTTGAAGTCGAACGCCATTGAAGCAGCTCTAAAAAGATTGAGATCCCCAGACAAAGGTGGTTAGGATTGGCCAAGACAAAATAGCCATTATGTTCCTTGAGCATGGAAGCATCTTTACAGGTAACCCTAGATTTTCATTATAAATCATCTGCACCAGTCTGCATACAGTATAGAGTCATTCGCAAGTCAAGTTGTGACACAGTCCTTTGATGGAAGTGACTTAGGACTGAAGCAGTACCTTGATTTGCACCATGTGCTGTAATATACCTTGCACCTTTCCAAACAAAATGATTAGTACCTGGTCATATTTTCTCATTGTGGTGACCTGATTCGATACAATTTCTGCTGTTCACCCCAAATTCTCCACGTTCTTTAACAGCACAGGGTTCAGCAAGAAATACAAACAAAAGTGCCCGATAATGCCTGTTTATCCCTGAGAGGACAAGCCTTGGAAGATGGAATCAAGTCTGGGTTTTGGGCAGATTTGCTGGTGTTAAGCATGCTTTTGTTACAGCGAGACAGAATGCAGGGTGACAGCTACAGGAGTCAGCTCAGGCAGGATGTGATAGTCAACAAAGTTGTCTCCTCTAAATCTCTCTCTTAATCCCTGAGACAGAGATCAAAAGAGCTGAGTGACTCCTCAGGATGAAATATCACTGTCCCTCAGTAAAATTTCTCTTTTTTTCTCTAGTGGTTCACATAAATCTTTCCTTAACACGCAGAACAATTAAAGTGTGTAGCATACAGCTTCTCTTGAAGAGCAGCACAGAAATGATGTCTGCGCACCAAGTGAATCATGCCACAGGTTTATAAAGGTGTGTGACCAGGTGGCATGCACTTGCAATGATTGCCAGCCTCATGGCATTGCCTAGCAACTGACATTGGGACCTTTATAAAAGCATGTTTGGCTGGACGTGGCATTACCTGAAAAGGCGTTGCAGGAAGAAAGAAGGAAAAGAAAAAAAAAACAAGGAAAGTATGTATAAAGAGAAAGAAAAAACAAAAGAAACATATAGAAAGGGTCAATAAAAGAAGAAAGACATACTGGAAATATGCAAAGAAAGAGAAAACTGAAAGTATTGAACAAAAAAAAAGGCAAGACTGAAAGAAAGCGGGGAACAAGAATTGCAAATTACACAGATAGACAGATTGATAGATAGTGGTACACTACCGCTCAAACGTATGGGATCACTTTCTAAATCCATGGTCGTTCCTGATTTTTTTTTTCTTTCTACTTTGTAAAACAGATAAAATATGCAATAATCTCCTTTGAACATGCTACTCATGATCTGTAAAGCGTTTATAACGGCTCTAATCTGAGGTGTTGTTTAATAATTGGTCATTTCTGAGGATGGTGACTCTAAAAGACCTTCTCTGCAGCAGAGGTAACGTTTTGGTCTTGCTTCCCTGGGAAGGTCTTCATGAGAGACAGTTTTATCAGGTTGCTTGATGGGTTTTGCAAGCACTATTACAGAAAGATTGTCCTTGTGGTTGTGACACATGTTATTGTTACATCATTTTCTAATTCCATGTGTGTTATTTCATAGTTTAAAAATCCCCAGTATTGTTGTAGAATGTAGAAAATAATTCACTAAACAAAAACAAAGAAATCTGCAAGTGATCCCAATCTTTTGAGCGGTAGTACAGTATGTGTTGCAGGTGCTTTAGAAAGGTTCATTCTGTTTATGTCACTTATATTTAAGTGTGATAATGATGTCATGTGTAAAGAACACAATGAGTGTTAATGAGAGTTTACACATTCCAGCTATTAACGTGATTAACCGCTGATGAATATTAACTTGCTAGGACCTCATGTGTTTGAAAGCGTGTACAGCACTGTACAAGAAAAGAGGATACATCAGGTGCATTGTTGCATCCCCAAGATGATTTCTAGTCACCCATCTGGAGGGAAAAGCTATCGGAGGTACCTTCAAAGAAAAGTAGCTGCTTAAAGAAAAAAACGTAAACATGTGCTTTGTTTGGTGAATTGAAATAAAGTACTCGTGTAGAGTATGCAGTAGTTTATTTTGAGTGATGAGGTCAATCTTTTGGATAGAGAGAAAAAGAGCGAGAGTGAGATTGACCAGAGGCCTTGCTTCTTTTCGTCAGCATGTCACTCGGATAGTTTACATGTTTATGCTTTGTTTTCATCTGTCTCTTGTTCTCTGAGAACATTGCGCTACTTTCTCACTCCGGCACAGCTGTGCAACTAAAATTACCCAATCAAACAAGCTGAAGTCTCCAGAACCGAGCCATAAAAATAGAGTGAAATCATCAATCCTTCTATCGTTCTTTCCCTCAATCCACCAATCCTTCCATCATTCCACCAATCCTTCCATCATTCCATCAATCCTTCCAACTTTCTTTTACTCATTCCATCAATTGTTCCATCTACTATTTCTTCAGTTATTTATTACATGCATGGAGGAATGTATTAAGGGGAAAAGGTAGTCATTGAAATTGCTTGAAACTCAAAGAAAAAAAAAAAACTATTGAAATTGGCCTGGACAAAAATAATGAGGCTGTTAAACTAATATTTTGTTGTACAATCTTTTGAAGCATTCACTGTAATCCAGTGGTTTCTCTAGCTCTTAATCAACAGGTAATGTACAACTCAGGTGCTCTCTCCAGACTGAATGTTTAAGATCTTTCCACAGATGTTCAATAGAATTTAGATCAGGAATCAGGAAGGCCACTTCAGAATAGTCCAATATTTGGTTTTAAGCCTTTCTTGGGTGTTTTGAGCTGTGTGTTTTGAGTCATGATCTGCGACTGAGACCAGGCTTCCTGACACTGGACAGTATGTTTTACTCCAGAATGCCTTGAAAAGAGCCCCAGAACATAACCAAACCTCCTCTGTGTTTCACGATAGGTT
>JAQMYL010000014.1:5598333-5614830 GCA_030014365.1 Clarias pachynema | reverse complement strand
CAACTGTTCAAAGGAGATTAATGCATTTTTTGGACGCCTTCAGCATTCCTTTACAATGTAGAAAGAAATAAAAATCATTTTGGAGTTAGAAAGTGACCCCAAATTTTTGAACGGTAGTGTATACAGTATATATATATATACCTATTACACATACTTTTTCTCATCCCTGTTCAAGCAGTAAACCAAGGTCTTTGGAAATCAAAGTCAAACCATGCAGAGGGCAAAGCGAAGTAAAGTTCTGTGAGGGACTTCTTATGGATAAGAGTTTTAAAAAAAAAAAGATTAACAGAACACCACAAAGCAGAGAAATAAAAGCTCAGATCAATAAGCTGTAGCAAACCTGTGCTGGGATAAAGAAGACGATATAAAACAGGATAATTGTCAGTTTGTCCTTGGAGCCTTGGAGGCTTTTATTTTACTTTTGCATGTAAGCATGCAAGAGGAATTTTGTAGCGCAGAATGGCAGAAACCAGCATACGTAGATCTGTTCATTTAAACATGCATATTTACTTTTACTGTGCCATTTTAGGAAATGCTAACTTTTTTAATGTCTGTTTTTGCTAGCTCAGGCATCTGCATTGGCTCATTGTTCAAGGGACTGAAAAAGGTTCTTTACCAAGGTCTGTCAGCCATCTGCATCCATATTCTGTACGTAACAAATCTACGCCTGAAAAGCTTCACAGGCATATTGCTAGTAGCGGAATTGGAGCCGACGACACACTCAATCTGCTCACGGTTCAGAGGGAATGCTTATGCGTTGTCTAGGCAACCTTGGCGAGTGGGCGTGCTGAAGTGTCCTGGCGTGTAGAGAAACACGGAAAGCGTCTGAAAGTGTCTGAAGGAGCCTCTGGGGTGGGATCAGGTGGATGAGAGAGAGAGCGCGAGCAAGGAGAGGGAATGGATGAGTGGAAAGGTGGTGGGGGGGGGGGGGGGAGTAGGTGAGTGGAGGGCAGGGTAGGTTTGAAGGATGAACAGGGAGATTGGGACATGCAACCCAAATTAAATATTTAGACCTAAAACTATACTTTGAAATAATTAAGGTTTGATTTAGGACAGCTTTATGGAGCAAATCAGAAAGGAAATCAATTCATGCATATTCATGTTTCTTACCAAGGGCAGATTTTCTTTTTTTATTCGCTCCTCATACATCCTTTCCTTGTTCAGTGGGAAGTCACGAGGGACAGTTGGCATCAGCATCTTAAAAACAGTAACTAACTTTTAGTACAAATACATATCAGCGGTACACAGGAGGTTGAAGCTGTTCCAGCTGTAGTTACAACATGAGACAATGAATTAAGAGCGTAAGACCCTGGATCATATCACAAACTGAACTGTAAATGAAGTGCTAATGTTTTAAGACAGAAATCCCTCAGCTTGAAATTCCCAGCGGGAGGTCCATGTGAAGGCAGAATAAGCAACCGAGGTTAGCGAGTGAAGGAGGAGGAGGTGTGTGTGTGTGTGTGTGTCTGTTTCTGTGTTTTCCAAGGATGCCTATCATAGGTTCCTGAGGTACAGAACTTAATCAGAATAATTATTCAGATAAAATATTCAGCAAGTCAAAACCACACTGCCTCCTACTCATACACATACAGTACTAGCACGTACAATCTTCACGGTTAGTGTGCTTCGGGGTGTGTGTTTGCTGCCATCTTGAATAAGGAGAGCTTAAAGTTCCCCATGGTATTCTACACGCACATATACCTCAGCTGAAAAAGTTAAGCTGAAAGTTTCGATTTCTGATCTCAGCTCATTCAGGTATTCGGATGAAAGCGAACCAATATTCTAATAATGACTTCTTGTCATTTATCAGCCACTTCATTAGGGAAACATGTTCAACTGCTCTAATCACGTGTGACTTTGAGTGTGGCGTGGACGTTGGTGCCAGACAAGCTGGTCTGACTATTTCAGTACATTTTCATGCACAACCGTCTCTAAGGTTCATAGAGAATGGTCTGAAAAAGAGAACATATCCAGTGAGGGCGGTTCTCTTGGTGAAAATGCATTGTTGGTGCCAGAGGTCAGAGGAGAATGGGCAGACTGGTTTGAGCTGATACAGTAGAAGGTTAACAGTAATTCAACCGTTACAACTAATGTATGCCAAAAGACATGAGCTCACCAAAATTGGACAATAGAGTGTTAATTTCTGCTGCGATATTCAGTTGGTAGGGTCAGTATTTGGCATAAAAAAACGTGAAAACATAAATTCATCCTGCCTTGTATCAACGGTTCAGGCTGCGGCTGTTGGTGTACAGTAATGGTGTGAGGGAGATTATCTTGGCACACTTTGAGATCCTTGAGCTTGGTTTAAATCCCATAGCCTACCCGAGTACAGTATTGTTGCTGACCATCTCCATCCCTTATGATCGCAGGATAAAGCTCAAATCTCACATGTCTCAAAGCTCAAATGTCTCAAAACTGCGTGATGATATAATACCAATATGAACCAGAATCTTTAAGGAATGTTTCCAGCACCTTGTTGAATCTATGCCATGAGGAACGGGATGGGGTCTGACCCAGTACTAGGAAGAAGTACCAAATGAAGTGGCCAGTGAGTGTATAAGCACATGCATATGCAATACACATACAAATAACAAGTGTGGCTTGAGGCAAAACTTGAGAAAAACACACGCATTCTAGAAGGCAAGTATATTCCTGCTGGATGATTCTCAATGTGGTGGAAAGGTTCCTCCCACCAAGAGGAAAGAGTGTGTGCTAAAATGTGTCATGTAAATGGGCAGAAGACAAAGACGTGCAGTAAATGGAGCCAAAAATTACCATATTTATCTCGTGAAAGGACGTCAGGGTGACTCCAGATATCAGGCTGATGACCTGAAGACATCATGAAATAACTGCGTAAATAACTGAAAGGAATTTTGCGATAATCCAATTGTGTCCTTAAGTGATGGGACCGAGGCACTAATGGCATCTAGTGGATGCTGGGTAATTGAAACAAATGTGCCAATTAGACTGTCATTTCTCACTTAGCCTGGTTAATTTGTGTCTGTCACCTCATACCTCCATCACCTCTCTCCCTCTATCTCTCTCTCTCTCTGACTCTGTCTCCCTGTCTTTTTTGTTTTTGTTTTATCGCTGTCTTCCATTTGTGTCTCTTGTCGCGATCTCTTCCACTCTCTCCATTCTTTTCACATCTTTTCATCATTAGCTCAGGGCAGAGAGAGGAAAGGAGACGGGAGGAAAGAGAGAAAGAGATCATCGTGAGCGAGAGAGAGAGAGAGAAGGAGTGAGAGCGTGAAAGAGAGAACGAAATGGAGAACAGTGAGGGGAACTCGGCCTTCACGCCGCGTTAATTGTCGCTTTTAACTCGCAGATTCTCCAGATGGAGAGCCGCCGAGACCACAAGGACAGAAAAGACGCGCAACTTCAGGCGCAAGACCTCATCACCATCAGCCTCAGATCCATTTGTTCGTTACTTGAGTTTAGTTTTAATTAATCCGCGACCCTGACCAGGAGAAGGCGGGTAACGAGGGTGTACGAATGCGGGATAATGAGAGGTCCGATTCGAGGCGAGGGGACCTTTTGATCTCATCAACAGCTTTTCTCTTACATTTCATTTCATTTTTTTTCTTTCTGCAGTGTTTAAACAGCCATCATTAAGCAACATCATTAATTTCATTTGATACTTCAGTATAGATTTTAATGATGTCACTTGATGAGCCGCCTGTGAGCGTGTGAGCACATACTTAGTGGAGTCTAGTTATTGGGGAGGGATGTGGGTGAATTAGTTATATGGACAAATTCAGTTTAATCCAGAAAAATAATCCTTATAAATAAAAGTCTATACATCGGTCTTCATATCTTTACGTTTCGTACAGGAAGGACCCAAAACCAATCTCAGAAAAATTTCTGTCTGTATGTCTGTCCGGCTGATTTTGTTACATCAGGCGAAACTGGCTGGACAGAATTGAATGAAACTTTCTGAAGTTAAATATGCTCCATAAATGTAACCAAAGTATTGAGTATGGACATTATGAGCAGTTTTGTGCCACTTACCAGCCATCACTTTTTTGGACAAATATACTGTAGCGCTTTTGTCCTCAAAGTAGGCGTGGCTACAGTATATGCATCAATCAACAGAGACGATCAACGCGATAGTTTGCCGTAAATACAGAGAGTACTGTATGCGGAAGACACAGAAATTACCTTAATTCTCCTATAAAGTGCCCAAATCCTCAAAAAACACAAACAAATGCGTGACACAGCATGGCTTACTTACTCCAATTACAGATATCTAAGTTTTAAAAACTGAACCTTGGACAGATCATTGTATATTTATTCTTCCTGTAGGAAGTTTAAAGCATGTTTGTCTCATATGTTCAGAAACAATGTTAGTAATTAAATCAGGCATGTGGAACGCCACTGTGAGATAAAACACCGGTCGTTGGAGCACACATATCCGCAGCAGTCCGAGGTGAGGGCGTGTAGAATACCCGAACTGAGAGTGTTATACGCTCAAATCAAAATGTTGATCCGAACAGTCATGTGTCGGATATAATAATCTACTTTAAACAGGGAGTGTATTTGGCTGACGACGAAAGAAGAACAACTTAGCGTAAACAAGGCGTAGGATACTAAACCTTAAAACATTTTATTGCTATCAATAACTTGAGTTGACTCACAAGCCAAATAAACTGACTCACTGAAAAGAGGTAGAATTTAGCTCTTCTCTCTCTCTCTCTCTCTCTCTCTCTCTCTGTCTCTGTCTCTCAGGTGGAATGGTTAAAGAATGATGAGCTGGTGAGTTCTCTGGACGACGACAACATCGACACCCGCGCTGACCACAACCTGATCATTAACGAAGCGCGACTCTCCGACTCGGGGAACTACACCTGCGTGGCCAGCAACATCGTCGCCAAGAGACGCAGTGCTACAGCTACCGTGGTCGTCTTTGGTGAGACACACACATACAATGCCCCTAACGACCATGACGACCGGTGTCTTGTGCATCATCCGTTATCCTGAGAGGAGATTTGTCTTCTTATTAGAGATCTTCCCGAGTCTCTCGGTGAGCGAGCGGTCCCTATCCTGCCTACACAGTCACGTCCCTACTACCAAGGATACGTTTGGGAGTTTTCTCTGTGTCAAATGCTGTGACACTTGCTAGCGCTAATTGCCAACATTATTGTCTATAAGTATAGGAATTTAAAGTGTTTATCTCTCAGGGATTTTCTTTTCCCCCCCAAAAGTAAAGACGGCGTGGATGGTGTTAGTGCAGAAACAAAGCACTCCCACAATGAGATTTAATGTTTAGTTTTCAAAGCATTTAGCTACACGAAGAAGAAAAAAAGAAAACTTCTCACTTAACGGCGGCAGTGTTGCTTTTTGCTAAGCGAAAGCCGCTGGCTATTTAGCATTTAGTAGCAAACTGCTGTCCATTAGCGTTTACCGTTAGCCATGTTAGCCTTTCTAAGCGTAATATTTATGTTAACGAGAAATGCTCGATCCCCTCGGCGTGTTCGCTCAGAACCCGAGCAAGCTTGCGGAGGGACAAATGTTTATGGTTTTTCTCCATGAATGCGCAGTAATCTTAATCCTTAATGCTTATCGCCCTGAGAGTCGATTACGGCGCAGCATTAAAAATCGATACGTCTTTATAAACGTGGAGGCGTGAAGCTGCTCCGTCTTAATCCCATTTAAACACGCACCGTCACTCATACACTCCATAAACTACACACAAACACCAGCGCTAGCACACTTTCTCTGTGTGTGTGTGTGTGTGGGGAGAGAGAGAGAGAGAGAGAGAGAGAGAGAGAGAGACAGCCCTAACTTCAAAACCTGTCTGTCCCACTGTCCCACAGGCTGTCTGTCTGTGTGTGGCTCTGTTAATGACTCAGTCTGTCTACCTGTCTGATATTCTCTCCACCTGTCTGTCTCTATCTCTTTGGCAGGTTATTCCCCTATGTGTCTGTCTGCATCTTTCTATCCTTCAGTCTCTGTCTGCCTATATGTCTGACTTTCTCTTTATTCGTCTGTCTCTTTCTGTCTGTTTCTATCCTCTTGTCTGTCTGATTAGTTTTCTGCATGACTCCTTATTTCTCTGTCTGTCTTACTTTCTCTCTACCCCTTCATTTGTCTGAGTTTCTAAGTGCCTGACGCTCTGTTTATGTCTTTTAGAAGTCTGTGTCTCTGTAACCTTGAATGCCTTGCTGTAGGTCTGTTTATTCTCTTGTTTCACTATATATTTGTGTCTGTCTACCTGCTTGCATGTCTGCTAACCCATCTTTATCTATCTATCTATCTATCTATCTATCTATCTATCTATTTATCTATCTGCAGTTTTGCTTAAAAGTTTGTATACTTTGGGAGATTTTGTAAGACGTGTACCATTTTATTTAAAAGAAAACATGAGTGAGAAGGCAAAACAAATTTATTTTATTTCTTATGGGACTCAAGTTCATATGTAAGGTATAACAGAATGGCGCAGTCATCAAACAAAACATGACAATAAATCCCCGTTCACAAGTTATCATACCTTTAGTTATTAACATCATGTATTGTCCCCTTTAGCATCAATGATGGCATGCAGTCTTTTGTAATAATTCTGCATGAGGTTCTTAATTCTCTCAGGTGGTATAGCTGCCATTTCTTCTTGGCAAAATGCCCTTAGTCGCTACATTTTTTTTTTTTTGGGTTGTCTTGCATGAACTGCACGTTTGAGATCTCCCCAAAGTGTCTTAATGATATTGAGGTCCGGTTCTCCTTTTCCTGCTGTAGCCACCGAAGGGTCAACACGACCTTGTGCTTTGGATCATTTTCATGTTGGAACAATCCATGCATAGCTTTCGCAAATTGAGAATGCGAATTGTCTACCAGTATTTTCTGATAACATGCCGCATTCATCTCGCCATCATTTTCGACTAACTTCCCCATGCCACTGAAGCTCACACAGCCCCGAAACACGAGCTCCATGCTTGTGAATATAGCGTTATGACTATAAAATTTTGGTCTCATCACTGCGAATGACTGTGTGCTGTGTGCAAGCGGGCCTATTTGTGGCATGGGTACAGTAACGGCAACTCAATCATGCAGGTCATTTGTGTTCAAGTGCCTCCTTATTGTGCTCCTTGAAACAACACCACAATATTTTTCCAGTGTAGCCTATATTTCTCTCGAAGTTGTTCGTGGGTTTTTCCTTTCATCCCCAACAATTCTGTCCACAGTAGTGGGTGAAATCTTTCTTGATCTACCTGATCGTTGCTTAGGATCAACAGAGCCTCTTGTTTTTCACCTCTTTATCAGAGTTCGAACAGGTACTGACTGGCATTTTCAAGTGTTGAGAGATCTTTTTATATCCTTCTCCTGCTTTATAAAGTTCAACTACCTTATTACGCAGGTCCATTGGCAGATGTTTTGTCTTCCCCATGGTGCAGGATGCAGCCATGTCCGTGCATCGCCTCATGAGCTGAGAAACTCACCGACTATTTAAGCACAGACACTAATTCAAATTCAAATTTTATTCGTGAAATGCTTATATGACTGCTGATGAAGTTTCAGTATGAAATAAAAGAAATATAGAGAAATAAACTTTAGCTGTAGAACTTTCAAAGTTACATTATGTACAGGCAATAACATAATGAAGATAAAATAGTAGAATCAAAATAGAAATATAAAAAAATATATAATAAAATGAAATATAGAAGAGTTGAAATGTAATGTAGAACCGTGTCCGGTTATAGGCGCGGTAATGTGCGGAATGTGCAGAATAGTGTGCAAGGTTGCAGTTCAAAGTTCACTATGGTGTACAACATCTGCAAATGTGCCATGTGTAATATGTGAATGTGTGTAATGTGTGTAATGTGTGAGATCCTAGTTCAAAGTTCATAAATTACAATTACAATGAGTCACATTACAGGATGTGTAAACTTTTGATCAGAGTTGTTTGGGTGATTTCAGTTATCATTAGGTTTTAAAAAGGAGTCAGACAACAATGTGATAATTAATGACTTAAAATTACTAAAAATATGAAAAAACTTTTGTATTATCAGTCATATTTCCCAAATAAATGGAAATAATGTAAACTTTTGAGCACCTATCCATCCATCCATCCATCCATCCATCCCTCCCTCCCTCAGGCTCTTCGTCACCCTGTCTCGTCTATTTATCTACCGCTCTGCAAGTCTGTCTGTCCTGGTGCCATGTTTATGTCTCTATCTTCTTGTCTTTCTCTGTTTCTCTTTATTTATTCATTTATTGTCCATCTCTCTTTTCCTGTATGTCAGGTCCATTGTTAGAGTTAGAGACTCTCCGCACCCCCCCAAAAAATACAATCGGATCATCATATAGGGATGCAGCACAGGGATCAGTCTGACTGGGTGCTTAACTGTGTGGATTGGCAGCTGCTCCCTCAGCAACCTCAAGGCCCTCCAGAGACTCGTCAGAGCAGCTGAACTCATTATTAGTGGCAAACCCCTAGCCTTACAGGACATCTTCCATAAACAGTGTCTAAGGATGGCTCGCAAAATCACCACAGAGAGCAATCACCCAGAACATGGACATGTTTCCTGACAGATTCTACCTGCAGGCCATCAGAATCCTGAAGCGAGTCTAATCCGGGCATCGTCTGTCCGCCTTAATGCGCTCTTACTCAATACACTCCACTTCACCCTACATACTTTTCCCTGTACCGGATATTTCTTTACATGTTGCTGAAAATTTTTGATGCAGCCTCATATTATTTTTACTCCCTTTTTCCACATATTCTACTGCTTACAGCCGGGATCTGCATTTTACTTATCTACCACCGGGCGTGCATACCGTACACATTAGTCCTAATATATTCTGCATATTTGTGCACATACTGTAGGTTGTACTTGTAAATAATCTCTTTATTTCCCTTCCTGCTCGTATATCCAAATGTACACTGTCGAGTACCTTGTTGTTGGTAGCAGCATGCACTGTGTCCTGATTTCCTCTGTCTTTCTGTTTCTCGGTAGTGAACGGAGGCTGGTCTCTGTGGACGGAGTGGTCCCAGTGCAGCGTGGACTGTGGGAGAGGAGTACAGAAGCGATCTCGGACCTGCACTAACCCGGCTCCGCTGAACGGAGGAGCTTTCTGCGAGGGCATGTCTGTACAGAAGAGCACCTGCAACGCGCTCTGTCCCGGTTAGTGCTGCTGCTACGCGCACTCCTCCAAGCCCTCACTCTATCCATCAGGCACGCTCATTCTCCATGCGGTGCGATCACACCCAGCGTGTTTTCTATGAAATGTCTGAGAAAAATTAAATTGTTAATATTTAAATGCAATAGGAAGAGAAGAAGCGACGTGTAATCAAACACACATGGTGATGAGGAAACACAAACTGACACCTTTTCTGTTTATTTCTTATCTCATTTCCACCTCTAATTTTGGAGGATGAACATTTCTGGAAAGTGATAGCTAGCAACTATAAACTGGCATCCATCCATCAATCCATCAATCCATCCATCCATCTATCTATGAGTCAGTTATTAGTTATTTTGAAGAGCGATTTCTACAGCTATAAATAAGTTTACTGGCGAATTGACAGATCAGGATGCTACAAAGACTCTCTCCTATGCCTAATCCTGAAGGACAAATGAAGGAAGCATGGCCGTCTAGCAGACTGTCTGCACCTGCTCACGTTCTGTCCCCGTTTTCAAGCAAACGAATTAGTTCGGGTCCCTTTGAGCGCCAGTGGACCCGGCCGTGACCCACTTCTCAGCGTTATTTTAATAATCACCTCTCTCTCCAAGCTGCGCCAGGCAATAACCTGCTGATTTAATTGCCTCAGCTCCTTCTCTCTGGGAAAGCGGCTTAAAACTCATATTTATATACGAGCCGCTTCATCACGCCGCGTTCATTTGAAATATTACCAGCTTAAAAAAAAAAAAAAAGGCGGAGGTAATTTTAAAGCGGCGCCAGAGCACTTTATATTATCGACACCTTTGCGAATGAAGTCGTTTAGCCTCAGACTCCTTTAAGTTAAGACGATTACTGCGATTATGGCTCATTTCGAGGAACGAAAGAGCCGAGCTTGTTTTCCTGAAAAGAGTTTTTCCTTTCTCGAGTTCGTTCTTCAAATGGCTTTGTGCGCATGGGGCAACAACGTGCTCGGAAAGCATTTTCGCATTATTTCCATCGATCATCTCCGCCTTACGTCTAAAACAGACTTAATGTATGAATGGTCCGCAACACATAGATCGCTTTAAACATTCGTCTTTTGTGTGTGTGTGTGTGTTGGCTTTGAGTAAGCGCCGCATTGACGATTCCAAACACTAGTAAGCTAGATCAATCAGCTCTTTATTCTCATTTCCTTTTGCTTTATCGACCATCTATCGCGAACGAGAAAGGCTTATAAATCAGATACAAATTCTTCAAGCAGCCGAAGTCTCCGTCCCGGCTAAAATTATGGCGCCGGGTCTGTCCCAAGACAGTGATTTCATAGCCCAGTGGCGTTTAGAATTCATCAGACACATTAGAGAGACATGTTACATCGAGCAAGCAACACGGAGCACCTGCTCTTAACACCTGAAACCTGCGGCGCATTAGCACTAACACACAAACATCATTTGCATTTAGATGAGCAGAGAAGGAGCCTCATTCGGCCGTGGAGAACTTTAAGAACTCGCGACGTAATAACCACGAAATTGTTTCCTCTAGGGCGCTCGTACGACGATGCTTCTTGGCAGCACCCGGGCCGCCAGCATGACTTGCGGCAGAGTCGGATTGGGTAATTTACACGCAGTGAAATCACACACGTGACGCATGGAGATTAAAACATCCGCAAGCGTTTCGTTTTGGGTCGAGATCTTTTTTTTTTTGTTTCGTGTCGAGTTTTCATCCGGTTGTCGTTTGAGTTAAAATTGATGAAACTTAACCTGTGCTTTACCAAAGATTATCTCCTCGCATTATATATTTGTAAAGGTTATAAAAGTAGTGTACACTATGGCTATAAAATAGTTTTACCCTGTGTGTCCTCAGTGGACGGAGGATGGGACGAGTGGAGCGAGTGGACGGAGTGCAGCGCCCAGTGTGAGAGGCAGAGATGGAGGGAGTGTACCGCTCCGGCTCCTCGCAACCGGGGACGAACATGCGAGGGCAAAGGTCATGACGTGGATAACTGCACCGGTGACCTGTGCAGTCAAGGTGAATTATTATTTAGAGCTCATCATCATCATCATCATTATCATCAATGCTCTGTTTCACCATCATCATCATCATCATCATCATTCTATGGCATGATGTTTTTACGTACAAATCGTTGCTCCTGTACAGTGACATATGCTATTAGACCCTAAAATCACACAATCTGGATTTACATCCCGCAAAATCATCCCTAAGCACCAAATGACTGCCTTATACAGTATGTTTAATAAGTGGGAGATTTTCATTTCAAATAGCTTAATGTGAGTAACCTGGCTTTAGGGTACACAATCAGAATCCGGAATTCAATTGCCTTGTAGTTACAGGGTGAAATGAAGGCTAATTCCGAAAAGCAAAGCTAAGGCTGTCGTTTCGCCGAGGTTCGTTCCGCGATCCTCCGTCTGTGGGCTGAAGCAAAGTGTCTCAGTGCCATCTGTCAGCGCATCCCGACTTTAACGATGCCATGCATCATTATCTCCAGCTGATGTTGGCACAGCCAGCATTTGGACTTCACTGCATGATCTGAATCTCTGAGTGCCTTAGTTAAGTGAATCAGGGGTGCTTTCTAATTCTCTCACTTTCTCTCTCTCTCTCTTTCTCCCTCTGTCTTTCTTTATGTCTTTCTGCAGATGGGAAGATGCTGCATGATGTTGAGCCTCAGAGTGAGTCTCTTTTCTTCCATTTTGTTTCCAGAATCAGTACAATACCTTTATTGATATCTGCTTGGAAGTGAAGTCGTTCCTCTTGCGTCGGTATAGCCTCGGTTGTTGGCTCGCTCAGAGAACAGCTCGTATTTCATATACGCCGAATTTGATATCAAGTAATTCCCACCTGTCGAAAAAAAGCTGTCACCGAAACGAGTTTAAATATGACAGCGCAGGCTTAAGTTGCCCAAGCCGCACCCTATTACAGAGCTCTAATCAGCTTATCCTTCACTCCAAATCGTCTGAGAGGCGAGAGAGGGTTGTTTTCCTCACACGTCACTCTTCCAAAAGGAACCACACCACGCCAGAGATCAGGATAATTGAGTATCGCCGCTAAGCACCTGCACTCACATCTGTCAAAATATGACGCTTGATTAATAACGGAAGAAGAGATAGATTCTCGGGACGAGGCGAAATACCTACTGCTTTCAGGACACACATCCTCCCTCCCTCCCATTCCATTCATCCATCACATTTCGTTTATCAGAGGTCTGTCAGTCATCAGGAACGTCCATTTCCCACATTCCCCGTCGCAATCACTCCGCCGTTTCAAGTTCAGGTGGATTTGCAGCGGTCAGATTAGCTGGGATGAGTGATGCGATGCGGCATGCGCGCAGGCGCGGGCTATATTTAGCCGAGCTTAATGGGACGCAATTACTGCACATTAGCTCACTTAAGCAACCGTATCGTGTCTTCTTATGCTCCCCTGTGTTTTACGTTAACTAACCGGATCAGCACGTCGCACAATTTAAAACGAGTGTCAGCAACACGCTCCTTCTTCAGTCGCTAAATGTGGTTCGGAGTCATTACTGCAGCAGGTCAAACCGAGTCCGGCGTATAACACTCAGCATGAAGCCAAGGTTAATTATCTTCTGTCCAGATTTATTTTTCTACTGTGAAACTTAAGCAACGCGCGCCGCAAATGACTGGTGTGTACCGATTTTAATCAAACGGGTGACGTTAGCGGCTGTCCATACCCTCCGTCACCTTGTCAACTAACACCAGGCAGCCTAGAAGGCTCAGTTTCTATTAAAAGTGTTTAAAGTGACAGCCAGTGAGATGAAGTGCTCATCAACCCTCAAACCAATCACAATCAAGAACTGAACAGCACATTAAGTAACGATCATACTGTATGACTATGGTGTTTAGAAGGCATTGCGATCACACAGCGAGGGTTAAAGTCCCTTTCTATCATGTCAGCCATGACGAATGTGACCACTTAACTCCAAAGCAACATTTTCTCATTAGAAAACTTTAACTACAGCAGTTTGAGCTCACAAGCAGTTACCCAGAGTCACCCTCCCAGCACGGACGATGCCCTTTTCCGTCCTCAGCGAGCTGGCAGAGTCCTCACACTGCAGAGGTCAGCTGAACAGATGTAGCTTGGTGTGGGGTGCTGGCACACCGCAGCGTGTGTGATTAAAGTTGCGAGAGTCCTGGAATTTTGCACCTTCCCAGAACATAGGCGTGTGCCAAGCACACCGTCGTACGCTGTTAAACGTATGCATATCAAACCTGTTCCCGTTTGCACAGGTGTGTAAGGGATTTGCCAGACTAATCATGAGCACTGGACGTGACAACCATTTTTTTTCCAAAAAAATGTAATTGCACCATGACCCCTGTTAATGATCATTTTTCTGTCTGTGCCAGCCAACATTTAATTCCTTTTTTTTTTTGGAAATTCATCTTGGAAAAGGAACTGCTTACATGCAGCCAGCAGTCATCAACCCTTATTAAAATCCTTTGTATAATCAGTGCTAGTTCTTAATCCTGGACTACTTCAAATTCCATTTTTCATAATTCTGTCATCTAGGACTACTGCTATTTACTGTATCTGCCTAGCTACAGTAGCTCAGACCTTCATCCTCTCATACGTATATGTTTCAAATGTGGTTAATGTAAACCTCAACATCTCTGCGATCTTGCCCTTCCAGGTATGGATGGCTCCAATGAGGTGGCGCTATACTCAGGATTGGCGGCAGGAGCCATTGCCGTCACTGTCCTGATCATCTCTGTGACGCTGTACCGCCGGAGCCAGAGCGAATACGGAGTAGATGTGATCGACTCGTCTGCCCTCGCTGGCGGATTCCAGTCCTTCAACTTCAAATCCACCAGACAAGGTAAGACTAAATTATGGCTTAGTTTGGTTGGTCCATTAATTTCTATTCAGTCAGTATTTGCTCAGAGTTCAGAAGCAGATGTTAGCACTCTGCTGTGTGCACATAATAGATTTATGAGATCATCCAGTGCTGTCCTTGACCTGCGTGAACTAAAGGTCTGTGGAGTTGTTCTTAATGCATGATCAGTTGCAGAACAGAGGCTCGGTGTGTCTCAGGGTTGACCCCTGTGCCCTTGCTGAGTTGTCTTTCTGATCAGATGCTTGTAGCAGTTCTATCTAGACCACACATTCCCACCCAGAGCTGCATACTGTGCTGCAAATCAGTTTCCTTCTTTTTTTATGAGCGAGTCTATCATTCCTGCTCAGGCTGATCATGGTTACATGCTGTGTTCATGGTCCAGAGAGGCAAACTTACCCCTTGTCTGCTCACAGCACCATCATCCACCACTGTCTTCTCCATATACAGAGGGAGAAGCGGATGTGGGCTCAGTAGGGTATCATTCCACAACCCATCAGTCTTGTTTAACTAGCCCAGCTGTCCCAGTCGTCCTGCTTATCATTCTGAGCACTGGAAAGGATTCTTATTGGACTTCTATCATGCCCCTCAATGTCATTCTCATTTATTACAACACTGTTCATCTCACAACTGTAATTCCTGCCACTGTCATACCCTTCAATGGGCTCGTGTCATTCCCACCAAGGGACCAAAGACATTCCTGTCTATTAGAAGACTGTCTTCACAGGCTATTAGGCCTGTGTCTGTGGTCTATAATTATTTTTTAAACACATTATATGACTGACATTCAAGCACGTTGAACCACTGCCATTCCTGCCCTCTGGGTTATCATTCCTGCCTATATAGTGTTTTCAGTCACTCTATAGTGTTTTCAGTCACATGACAAGGTGGTGCCATCCTGTATTATTGCCAGGGCAGCTAGGTCTAGCATCCAGGATTCGGCTTCGGAACTATCGCAGTACTGAAGTTACGATCCACAGCATCACTTTAAAAAAATCTATCAAATGTGTGAATTCAGAAGAGAGAAACATTCTGGCAAATTTATTTCATCTGCTTAACACTAGATGAGAAGTGATCATTATACAGCCACAGTTAGGGCTGGCATTTACTTACAGTATATGAACAGGTATAGCAAATGCTCGGAGGACTAAAGAAATAACAAAGAAACTCATTAAAAGCACATAGCAAGTAGAGCAATGTCAACCTCAAGTTAGATACACTGAACAGGCCAATATGATAATATCCAGCTGTATCTGGGGTGTGGGTCAGACTCAGCAGGGAATCTGTACAAGTTCTTTAATTTGTCTCGCTGCTAAGAACATCAGGACACACAACACTTCCCCGGCATTTTATAGACACCAACCCAGTGCCCAGATAGAATGAAGAAAATACATTTCCTCTAATATACCAACTATTCAATTATGTGAATAGATAGGCAGCAACAAATCTGACAAAACCTACTGGATATTTATGGATATTGATCCATAAAACCCTCACTTAGTTCACAAAGATAATAAGATGAGGCAGCGCAACCTATTGAATAAATAAAAAGAAACTCACTTCCTTCATGTACAAACAGAATCAAACTAAAAAAATCACATTCATGATCCATAAACAACAAATTAATAATAAATGAAGATTATTTCAGCATTAGTTTAACTTCCCTACGCAGGGTCTTGACTTTATCCTTCTCTCCCCTTTGGCTTACAACATGTCTGCAGAACTAACTTTCTACTTTGGGTGAATTAAACTCATCCACCTCACCTCGAGGGCAGCAAATCTATCAATTGCTTTTTGGTGAGCAACTGTCTCAAGCACCTCCTTCTCAATCAATACATCATGTGCTAGGTCTGCTATATCCCATGGTCCTTGTAAGCCAGGTGCGGAGCCGACGCAAGTCAAGTCAATTAAAAAAAAATATTTACACAACATAGTTTCACACAACCAAAGTGCTGTGCAATCCAAAAAAAAAAAGTTGCAAACATAGAAAGACTATAAAAAACAGATCACAATAAGAAAATACTGTAAAAGGAAATCCAAATCTAAATAAAACAATATAGAGCAATAGAAAGTCCAACCTCATTGTATAAAAACAAGCAAATAAAACAGTAAAACAATAAGTAAAAATAAATTAAAATAGAAGAATACCTCATCACTCTGCATTAAATGCCAAAGTGTATAAGAATATTTTATGGTGAGATTTTTAAAAATTGGAAAAGTAGGCCAAGGGCAGCTCATTCCATAGTTTAGGAGCTGCTACTAAAGTCGAGATCACCCCGACTCTTCAACCTAGATTTAGGACCTGTAACTTAAAGCTGTTCACCAGACCTGAAACACCGTACTGGACTGTATAGTGCAATGGTGGACTATAGTGCAATGCACTAAGTGACCTCTCACAGCTACAGCTGCTAATCGGGATGGTCAAGGTAAAAAAATAATAATTGTTGCTTTCCAAGAGGCAAACATCAGTATGTTGTACACAGTGAGCATGTCCTCAGTAGGGCCAGCCTCAGATGTGTGACAGGTGTGGCTGAGACAAG
>JAQMYL010000014.1:5573307-5586922 GCA_030014365.1 Clarias pachynema | reverse complement strand
ATTTAAAATAAAAATAAAAACAGCTCGTAATGACACTTTTAAAACTACTTAAAATTTGATTTAGAAACAGTTAAAAAGAATTATATAATAATAATAATAATAATTAAAAATAATAATAAAGTAAATATAAAATAGATAATAGATTTTGATTTTTTATTTTTTTTTTGCTGTTTGTTTCATGATGACAAAGTGAATACTCAACTCATAACAGTAGTGGAGACATTGATGCAAAAGCTGGACGCAAAGTTGCACAGCTAAAGTTAGAGCTAGAGTTAGAGATCGACGAGAAAGCATTAGCATGAAATTTAAAGCTTTGGAACCTGATGTTTTTATCAGAGTATATAAATGATGATTGGAGAGAGAAGGACTGACTGGAGGGCTAAAGCACTGCTGCATCATTCTCTTTAGGTAGAATAATCATCAATTTTTAACCGAGGTCAAGATCTCATCCAAATTGGAGACATGCGGAAATAGCCCACATGCCATCATCATGATTGAAATGGTTTTAAACGAAAAATGAAAAACACCAACACAAAACGTCAATTCCAGAGCTCCAGTTTACAGTACTTTAAACCTGAACGATGTTCTCTATTGGTTAACACGTTCAAGGTTTGCAGCGAAATTAAGTTCCACCTGAATATAATTCCTGATTTCTTATTAATTTTTGTTTACTTTCCTGTGTCCTTGGCCATTAAAGTAAAATTTTTTTTTTACCCAAAAGAATTTTCTGGTTTTGTTACTGTATGACTAAATCATACAGTACTGTCATGCCGAGCACAAGAGGAGGACTTTACAGTTCAGGTCACATTAGGTGAAAAATCCTACAGTTCCATGAGATCACCCCCTGTCTCCTCTCCTGCCTTCCTGACCTTGTGTCTTCTTTCTCTTTCGTCTTCCTCGGTTCTCTCCATTCCCACTATCACGAGCACACAACAGATGGTGTAAGCGCTCTCCTCTCCAAATCGCAGTCTCTCGGCAGGAGACCGGCGAGAAGATAGTTTTTTTCCCCTTCACCCTCGTGAGTCGAGTCGCAAGTGCCTTCTGGAGGCGCGCGTGTTTTTGCATGTTCCCTCCATTAATTGGCTTAAATGACTTTAGAGCAAAGATCAAAGCACGGCACAGCCACCTCACGCCACTGAAGCCCGTCACATGGGAAAGAGCGTTTAAAACAAGTCTCAAATTAGAAGTCTGTCCTCCCGAGACACTTTAAAGTCAAAGCAGATGAAATGACGCAGCACATGGTTCAATTAAAATTTATTTTAATCCATATATTCATACAGATGTGTGTGTGTGTGTGTGTGTTTGATGAAATGATGCTCAGGATTACGGAGCAAGGCATAAAACAACACAGCATTAATAACAAGTGTGAACATTAGTGTGGTAATGTATAAACCTGCTTTGTTTTAAACAACATAATGAAATATTGACATAAATTTGAAGTAAATTCTGATCAATTATTATAAAAATCAACACAGAAGAACACATTAAGCTTTCATCCTGTAACTCTCTTTCTCAATAATATAACCCTGATTCATATTTTTTCTTTTGAAATGTCAAGAATATATTTGTATTGCTCTACAAATCCTTTCTTTGTAATTCATATTAAATGAAGTTCATTTATTCCCAAATTAAGCATAGTGACTACCCCATGATGGCCGTGTTTCATCTCCGCTGAAGGAGAACCAGCATGGCTGTCATCGCTCACTCCGTATGCAGCCTTAAAAGGGAACAAGGGCCGATGGGAAGCAATTACAATTCACGAATGCAAAACGGAAGCGTTATGAGTCATGCACGGCCATAGATCGAGCATTTTATTAGCCATGAGAGACATTGCAGAAATGGAGAAGGTTTGACCTTAAAGATGTGTGAAATCACAAGTAAATCTTTTGTTCACTGATGCCACTATTGGTTTTGTTCTATCAGTGCAAAAATCTAAAAAACAAAACCTCTCAGGACACCAGTGTATGGTACACTGCCTGACCAAATAAAAGAGATTACTTAAAAGCTTGGTGAAGTTGCATCATAACGATTCGACAGCAAAAATCACAGCTATGTTTAATAGTGAAAGTAAGAGCATTTACAAATGCATAAATACTCACAGAAATTGAACTAAAAAAAACACTTCAGGTCAGGTCTAGATTCAGCAGCATTATGTGGTAATAAAATGAAGTCAGCTGGAGATCTGCATGTACTGAATGGCCAGGTTATCACATCTATGGAGATTTTCTTCTCTGATGGCACGGACATATTCCAGGATTATGAAAATGTGGTTTTTGGGAGCGTGAGGAATCATTTTCACACATGAACTGGCCACCAGGTTGCAATCCGCCATCAAAGCTAAAGGGGGTTGAATGGAATATTAGTGTGTAAATTTTTTGGACACTTAGTTCTGACTGAGTAATCTGACTGCATGAGAGGTTTAAGTGTTGATGATGGATGGTAACAGCACTGGGACGTTAACTATATGTATCAATCCGTGTCACAGTTGTTCTAATAAACATAAAGAATATAACAGTCGGTTGCAGCATGGGTGAAAGTAGGCCTGTGAGGTCCACACTTCTGAGGAGAGACCAACTGCCTGGGCAAGCCTACAGTACATGCAGTCGCAGAAGCACTTTCAGCAAGAAAACACATCTGAGAACGTCGTCCATGTGGTTTTTTTGCCTAATACAAAGATAATTAGCTTCCAACTCAGGCCCAAATCTTGAAACCCCCCCTAACCCCTAATCAGGTGCACTACTTGGTATATGGAACAAGTAGATTGTATATCCTACATAGCACACTAGTTTTCCATTTAACACTGTTTGCGATTCAAACCCAGAACCCGTAAGTTAATGTAACTGATATTCTAATGCAGAATAAGTGGAAAGAGGTATAGAAACTTTGGAAATTACCAGGACTGTCCTCCACCTCCATGGTTTATTCTCCTCACCTTTTGGCTACATAGTAACAGGAAGCATTTAAACTACTTTCACCCCTGTTACTTACACTAACAAGGAAGGATAGTGTTGGTGGAGCAAAATAACTGGACAAAGAACTTCTAAATAATAATTCCATTGTATTTCTTTAAATAAATTACTTTTAACTTATAGTTTGTTACATCTATTCCTTACTTAATAGCTAAATATGTTTGGATCCAAACCGTACAAATAATTTCATACCTGCAGTACTGTACATATCTGTGTATGTATTTGTATCCTGGGTAAATGTTATCGTAAAAGTGTGATTACCTTCTCTTAATTTCAGTAATGGCTACTGTGATTCATCTATATAAACATAAAGATTTTGTCTGTACAAAACTGTCAGAACTCGCTCTTTTAATTATATCTTTACGTTTTACACATTGGAGGACCCGAAACCAGTCTGGGAAAAAATTTGGTCTGTTTATCTTTCCAGCTGATTTTGAACTTTGGCAGTACATACAGTAGGTATTTCCCTTTTTTTAAACCTGCGCCATAATGAAATCAAATTGTTAAGAAGGGATGTTATGAGCACTTATGTGCCAGATTATGTCACAGAATCTAGCACTTGTTTTTGTTCCTAATTTAGTGCTTTGTATCTCAAGGTGAGCGTGGCTATATGTGTCACTCAACAGAGGCAATCAACTCAATAGTTTGCTATGTGTAGACACAGTTCTTCTTAAGACACAAAAACGATGGTAATGCACCTACAAGCTGCCAAAATCCTTAAAAAAAAAAAAAATCATCTTCAAAAATTTACGGACAGATCAATTAATATTTATTTTTCCTCCAGGACGTTTAAAAGTTTACATTTAAAAGTTTGTTCAAAACCATGTCCCAAAATGTCCTGAATGTCCTCCGCTAATAAGAAGCAGTGATGTGAAGCACCATTATGAGATAATTGCTATAAAAATCTATATTACAACATAATTTTATCATCTATTAAAATAAAAGAAAGGTTTTGTCTGTACGTTGGTTAGGACTCGTTCTTAAATGATATCTTTACGTTTCATACATTGGATGATCCGAAACCAGTCTTAGTAAAAATTTTCTGTCTGTCTGTCTGTCTATCCAAGAGGTTTAGTCACACCATTATGCAAAACTAGCTGGACAGAATTTAATGACAATTTGGCAGTCCTTAGGTATCTGCCTGAAGTTAAGCCTGTGGCATAAATGACATCAAAATGCTGAGTAGAAGTGAAGTTATGAGCAGTTATGTGCCAGATTATGTCACAGCATCATGCAAAACTTGCTGGACAGAATTGCATGAAACTTTTGCAGTACTTATATACCTGCGTGAAGTTAAAACTGCACCATAAGTGAAATCAAAATGTTGAATAAAAGTTATGATGTTATGAAGAGTTATGTGTTGGATTTAATACTTGATACTTTCTACTTTGCGTAAACAAGGTGTAAGATACTCAAGCTTACAAAATTGTATTTCTTTGTATTAATAAGTTAGAGAGTTCTGCTGTATGGAAAGACAGGCAGACATGTACTGTATGTGGCGATAATAATATCAGTGATTACATAAAAGCTAATCAGATTATTTTTAGCTTTAATCCTTTTAACTCTTTAAGTCTTTACCTGTCAATAACAGGTACTTACGCTAGTACTATAAAACCACTCTTCACAAACATGGTGAGCAGAAAAGCATTTTTAAAAATCTTATGTCAGATCTGCTTCAACAGCAGATGATTATATCAAGTAGATGATTGTTAAATTAATGTATTTTGTATGGTTATCGCAGAGGTTTCTTTTCACTTTTTCTCTCTCGCTATCATAAAGACAAAACTGACATGATTCTGACTGGATTATTATTATTCAGCCGATGTTGTCAACAGTAAACAAGCGTTCTTAGATTTGGGAAAGGTTGTTTTAAAAGATATTTCCCTTGCTTACTCAGGCACATTAGGTCGTAAGCTTAGCCGAAAGTTTCACAGATGGGAGCTGGTTTAAACACACCTGTGTGACCTCGAGTGATGTCGCTGTGGAGTTGTAGAAGTTTAAAATTGGTGCAGACTAATTATATTTTTGTAATAACATTTGACAAAACCGGTGCAATAACACCCACTTCAGACTAACAGTACACATGGTGCTGGAGGATTTGGGATTTGCCCAGTCGTTTCCCTTCCCTGATCCGTCACTTTTTTCGGCTTCTAAACAGACTCGTTCTCACCTGTAGTGAGAGCGCGCTTCTCTCTCTCTCTCTCTCTCTGTCTCTCTGTCTCGTTCGCTACTCCTCCTCTGAAGCCATCATCCATGAAGCTGTCACTCAAACCCTTCTTTGGCCAGGAGGGAGCGGTGGAGAATTGAATTTTCCTCTCCCACTGTCAGATAGCGCACATCGAATGCACCTTCGCTCTGCAGCATAATAGGAATCCATTAAAATCCACCAAACACAATCGATCACGGCTGCCACCTAAAAGGTGACTTCCCTCTGAGATATTTTTAAAGCCCATCAGAAATAAGATTATACTCTATTCCCGGGTTTTTATCCCGTGTCAGCGTTTTAGTTCATCTATTTGTTTACCGGTTTACCTGTTTGTTGTTTCTCTAGAGCTCCTCCGCGTTACGTGTCACGACAAGGATTTTTACCCGAGTCATTAACCATGTCGATATTAAACATATGTATATCAGTATGTGAGAGGTTGTTTGCGGTATTAAAACCCACACCTCCGCTCTATCAGATATCCATTAAACCCGAGACCCCGTCAGGAGCAGCGCGGCCACTAATGGCTCCCTTTCATTCCTCGTTAAGTCTCGCAGGGATGAATCATCCGTCACTTTGAATAATGTACCTCATTACGGAACCTGGCTAGCTCTAGCAACAGACTCTTGACAGTAATGTGGAACAGAATCATGTCGAGGAAAGATGATGAGGCGCTTTAGATGCATCCTGTCTCGCAGGTGGCATCGCAGTCTCAATTTTGGCTCAAACGCACGAGGTTTGGTTCAGATATTGAACGCTAATTACGATTGTTTGGTTGAAAAGCAGTCCAGGAATTTGACATGGACTCATTTCAGTGTTTCATCAAGGATGAATTTCCTCCGAGTAAGTCGAACCGCACTGTGACGCAGCTCAAAAACACGATCTGGGCTGGCTTCAAGTGGCTCAGAGTAAGCACATCTTAGCCTTCACCGTCCCCAGTAGGTTGCAAGAGTGTTTGTAGTTTCTAATGCACAGCATTAAACTATTCAGTAAGCAGAATTTTTGCCTAAGCTTTGAAGGGGTTTTATTCGCACATCCCTCCAAGTGTTGTGACAAGTTCTCATTGGCATCTCTGGTCCTTAATTGTGCCAAACCAGGACATGTGAAGTGCCATCGAGGCTCAGGAGCGCTTAGTGATTGAATAAAGAGTCAAGCTAGAGGTTATTAAAAAAAAAAAAAAAAAAAACACCTGAAATAATGAACGGTTTCTCCAGGAAGCCATCATGCATGAAGTATGAAATTGTTAATATAAGTGAGTGGGCACAGATGAATAGGCTGATTGACAGTTATGGTCCTTGTTCCCTCTCAGGAGACGTTGAACTACATCTCAGCGGTGAATTCTGAAAAGCCTTTTATGCTTCAGATACAACCTAGAGAACTTAGAAAGTTAGCACTAATAAGATATTATAAAATTCGAATATTTAACGGGTGTTTGCCTTGCCAAATAGGTTCTTGTTAGCAGAGGTCAAAGAGGATGAAAAAAAAAAAAATCTGAAGTTAATTACTTGGCATGATTTTTCTTTCAAAGTCTTTCACAGTGTTCATTTGGAAACCGACCTTATGCATAGTAATTTATTGAATATTGATTATAATATAAACAAGACAAAAGTCCAGTTTCGTTTCAATAAAATAAAATAATAATATTTTATATATACTGTTTACCAAGAATGCTAGGAGATTTCCTTCCATCCCTTTGTCCTGAACTTTCATGAGCCTTTGTTAACTTGTCCTTAATGGGCCCCGTGTCGTGTTTCATGCACCGTCACAAGGAGAAGACGCGAAGTGATGATAATAAGCTGGAAATTATACATAGAGTCTTATGAATATGCAGCAGCCATTAAATGATTTGCTCCCAGGTGCCCTTCGCGAATCAGCAGCTTTTTTTTTTCCCCCTGCAGAATTATGGGCCTCTCGGCAAAAACACGCTTCCTTTAATGATTTCAAAGACTGCTAACTTGGCAGTTGGGGTAATTGTTTGTGCAAAATCATGTGGATTCTTCACAGAAAAACAGTCCTGTTGATTTGTTTTATTTCACCTGATTGTTAAATCCAGCCAGATTGGAGGATGTGAAGTTGTAAAAAGTCTCCCACAAAGCTCTTTAACCCTTCTTTAACGCTTAGAAACACTGTTTAGCAATGCCCCAAATTATATCTCTATTTCATATCAACTTAAAATGCTTGTAATTTAGAAAAGTAGATGATCAAAACTCTTTCTCTTACTTGACGAACCTCAAGAAAAAAACACTAACACCAGTATTTAGTTTCAGGAGCAGTTTTAGCACTTTTATTTCACTTTCCGGACATAACTATGGTCTCTGTGGAGTTTTTAAAACTGTTGAACCCTGGCTTTACATGAATTAATTTTTTATTTTTTTTGTCTTGTCATTTTTTATATGCACAGCGCAACATCATTAGAGAGATGTGAAATCCTGCTGGGGCCAGAGGTCACATACGGCCCCCCAGGCCTCAGCCTGACCTCCCCTGTTGCCATGACGATAGCCCACTGTGCTGAGGTCATCGGCGAGAACTGGAGCGTCCGCCTGAAGAAGAAAACGAAGGACGATGAGTGGGAGGTACGAGGTGTCTTTCCCCCCCTCCCTCGACCTCGGCTTCATTTGAAATTCAGATTGGCAAGCAGAATGGCTGTCTTTGATATATCATCCCGCCTCTCACGCCTTGCAAGGTTCGGGTTATCTTTAAAAAAAAAAACACTGCAAAAAAGAAATCCGTGTACATCTCCAATCCACAAAGCAGAGAGCTTGTTTCCTGTCAGATAAATGAAGAGAAATGGAGATAGCGCTTCTGTTATATAATAGAAGTTAAAGTGTCTTACAGAGGCCAGTAGAGAGAGGACTTTAGGGACATTACTCAAGGACACAATAACAGTAGAGGAAATTTACTGTAGGGAATCAAATTCAAGTAATTTAGCTGCTCTAATTAGCACAACAAGCAGAAAAACTAGTTTTAAACTATAGTAAGTGTGGAGAACTTAGCTGTAAACTAGTCAGATACATTAATTGTAAAGAACATAGTTATAAGCTAGTCAGATACATTAGTTGTGGAGAACTTAGCTGTAAACTAGTCAGATACATTAGTTGTGGAGAACGTAGCTGCAAACTAGTCCCATACCTAAGATAGATACTTTGGCTGCCATCTTTTTGCTAATTGATATCCACTCAATCAATATAATTTGTCAGTTTTACGTGGAGAATGAACCTGAAATGATGAACGAAACATAGACTGACATTTCAAATTCAGATTTAACACATTTCAGTTTTGGCTCATTGGCTTAAATGTTGGTGAATGAAAATGAGCTTCGCTGCTCTGTCCCAGTCTCTGGGTGAAGTCTTCTGAAATTTTAATCTGACCTTGAGCTACAAACTTCACTTACACATTCAAATAAAAGCAAAAATATTCAGATTTGCAAAGTACAATTCCGAAGCAGCACATGTCTTGTCGGATATTCATAAAAAATACCAGAACTATTACTGTATGTCACTGCTTATAAGCTTTATCTCTTGAGTTGGGGGAAAGAGTGAGTCTTTCTGAATGCAGCAAGGGGAGAACAAGGTGGAGACGTGAGAAAACAGTACAGGAAAGCAAAAAAAAAAAAAAACAAGACAATTTTGCCATGTAATAACAGTGAGGGCAAAGGAACTGTCAAACAGAGAAGACCTTCGGGCCAAAGGGCCATCAAACACAGCTGCTATCGATCGACTCCACCGGGGAAAACGAGCTGAAAATATCGGCAGAGTGAAGCAATCTGAGAAGGAACCCTGTAGAGGGTGTCACTCCTGACCTGGTCACTCAGCCGGTGCTAAATCGAACGCTTAACAAGGTCTTACACCTCTGCTACAGTTCAGAGATAATATTTGCAGGATTCCAGCACAACTCAGTGAAATATTAATTATTTCTCATAATTATTCGGTTTAAAAACAGGCAATTATCTCCGTAGCTCATACTGAGGGTTAAAACAAATAGCCTTAATCCTCAGTAGCTACTGTATCTAACAAACATTCCAGTTTTAGAAGCAAATTAACTTTTTTCGCCTCACTGAAAATGAGAGCCTCAGTACCAGCCCTGGATCTGTCATAGTCAGCGCAGTGAGAACGGATCAATGACCTTCTCTGTTAAGGCACCGAGAGCCAGCAGTGGTGTCAGTTCACCTCGGTAAACAGCTTGCTCTTCACCTCTATTCACACTTATACATCATCTTTTCTTCCTCGCTCAGGTCGAGTCCTTTCGTCCTCACCTCAGTGTATACTTGTAGTCTGAATTCAGACTAAGAAATGATATTGAAAAGAAACCATATTACTATATGTACACACCTCTGCTCTGGCTAGACATAAGCGTAGCCCTGTGGTTGTATCGAGACGCGACCTTGGCTTTGGTGAAGTGATTCGTTGTAACAAAGCGAGTGTAGCTCCCGCTGTGTATAGCAGCTGGACAAAGCTTTCATAGTTAAAGGGGGAATAGAAGCAGACATCTCAGCAGATGGAGACAATAAATTGCTTTCATTGCAGGCCTTAGAATTAACGTCTTATCGCCAGTAGTCATTTTACAACCATAACCACCATCAATTCATAACCAGCTGTGCATGATAGGACAGAATGTAAGCAGATGAAATAAGCGGCAGAGCTAAATTAGAGGCGGGGTTTAATTCATTCTACAAGTAGTATTTTCCCGTTACAAAAGAAAAATATTAGGAGGACACATAAGCACAATACTTATACATTTATAACATCCATTTAATAATTTTATACTTGTTTTGAACTGAATCTTCATACAAATATTCAAATCAGTATTCCAGTGTACTTCTCTTACAAATGCAATTATATCACTAGTATACTAGTGAACTTAAGTACAGACCTAGTATGTTATAGATAAACTGAGTGCGTGAACTGTATTACAGTGAACTGTATTTTTTAAAATATACTATATACTGAATATACTATTTTTTGTGTACTATAATTGTGATTATAATTTTCTAAATTTCAACTAGAATTTTTCAACATTTCTTCTGGAATTTCAACAATATTTTGCCATAATTTCAACAATAACGTGTTATAATTCCGACTATAACTTTTCAACCTTATGGCTATAATTACGACTATACATTTCTATGAGAATGTATATTTTGTATGTATAAATTCAAGTTAATCAAAAGTTAATTGCTATACTTCTCTTTAAGGATAGTTAGAATGTTAAAATTTAATGCACTTCTCTTTAAGCATTCCTAAAATTACTAGTATATTAAACATAGCATATTATACTTCAAGTAAATTAAAAATTCTAGTATGCTTAACCTAATCCTTAGTCATTTTCTTTGACTATGCAAATATAATCACAATTTCAAGTATATCAAATGTAAACGAGTATATTTCTTAAATATACTTGTATATAAGCTAGTATCATATACTTTAAAACATAAGCTAATTTATGTTTCTTTGAGTATACTTAGAAATACGAGTGTATTTAACATAACATAATGTACTTGTCTATGTACACTAAGGAAATGCTAGGATTTTATTGTTAAACAAGAGTAATTCTTCAGTATTCATAGATATAATAGTATATTAAAAGTAGTCACAACAAACAAAACATGAATTTATGTGCATAAAGAAGGATTGACTAATTTTCCTCGTTTATATTTAGAACTACTCAACATACTGTAGGACTCAATATATGGGAATTCTCACTAAGTGTACATTTTTCCAGTAAACTTTGAGTCATACCTTACAAACGGGCTTCATTGTTCGGACGTTCCTGAACGACCCATTTTTCTCATCCATCCACAGGAAGTGATGTCGGCAGAGGACGAGTCGACTTCCTGCTACTGCCTGCTGGACTCTGGACGGTGCCACCTGCTACTGAGCGAGCCGGGTTCGTACGCCCTGGTAGGGGAACCGCTGACCGACGGCGCCACCAAGAGGCTGAAGGTTGCGGTGTTCGGTAGCTCACACTCATCTCTGAGCTACAGTCTAAGAGTGTACTGCGTTGATGACACGCCTCATGCCTTTCAGGTCAGCACCACGTGTGTGTTTTCGAGTAAAATTCTTTTCAGCAAACAAGTCAATTTTAAATAATATTGTAGAAGCTTCCATAGCGTTGAATAATTCAAACTGCATTGCAGCGCTAGTGTTATATGGCATGGAATAATCCTTTTTGAAAATATTACGTTTGAGTAGATACAATACAAAGACATTCCATGACTACTATATTGAGTTGCATGGTTAACACAAAGTGTATGTGTGTGGGCTTTCTTCATCAAAAATGTATGAAAAGAATTCTTTCAATTGCTTAAAATGAATGAAGCTTTGCAATGCCTTCGAATGTATTTAGGACTAAATGAACAAGTCAGTGTCGTGCATGCAGCTATTTCACTGAAAATAGGCTTGCCTGTGAGTATTTTACCATTTGAATTCCACTCGAGGTTGAGGTTTAAGCCTGAAATCAAAGCTTTCCTTGTTAAATCATGTCCTTAATCACATGTGCAAGCTTCACATTTCAAAAACGAAACTAGTCTTTGTCTGAAATCTTCCAATAAAGTTCAGCAGCTCCTGCAATAATAATAACCAATCAGCAAAGGCACATTTGTGGGGATGAGCTCGTGAATTTGAGTCACCATCTTCCTTCCAGCTCAAATACATACAGCCTTTCTCCTGGGACACAGTTTACATCTTCCTGCAGCAGCCAGATTTCATCTGCCTCATCTATTTAGTGTACCGGCGATTGACTGTGGGTTAGCGTCTTAGCTCTGACTACATGTTTATTATTATACTTTCCATAACCCAAGTTCTTACAGATGTACCTGAAGTCCCTCCTGCCAAATTAGGCTGTTTCACTTAGGAGAGCAATGTCACGATGTGCAATCAAAAGCACTCTGATTTCATTTTCGCATCGAGCCCTATTTATACATCATTTACCAAAAGTTGTCTGTGCTTGTTGATTACATTCGGCTTAATTTCAGAGTAGGGTAAAAGTGTCTACATTTGTTTACCTCAAACCCTGTGCTTTCCTGCTGAAGCTATACGCGAGTGTATAATCATACCACTCTATAAATCCCTAATCCGTTAAATGCAGGACTGAGTTTCAGACGGCTTTTGTTGGAATTTAAAACCATGTCTAATGGATCGTTATTTTCCAGAGTCATTTTTCATAGTCGGTTTGCAGAATAAAGGCTTCACTAAAGCTTTATTCAACTGGTGTGACTCATTCTATTAATTTGACTACAACAGGCAAAACAGGTTGTTTATACTCGTTATACTATTTTCCCTGATGAAATCTTGATTCTGATTGGTGAGAAGGTGCCGATTCATTCACTATAACTGCAGCAGAGTTATAATCATGGTGTTGTACTGTATAATGGGCACATCTACCTTTCCATGGCTGGCCATTCTTTTTATTGTGTGTGGTTTATTTCTCTGAAGAGGTAGACAGTTTTATTTTTTTTTCCAGAGCGCATGGCATTCAGAATATACATTATTATTCTTGACTTATTTTTCAGTTCCTTGAACAGCTCTATCCTGTGCTAGAAAATATCCTCTGAAATAATGGTCGAGGACGTAATAATTTCTCTGGACTACCAAAACCATTCGTTATGCTCTAAATAATGTATTATACAGTTCTGTACACAGACCTACTTCTGTGGATTGAAAGCTATTGATTGCTGGTCATTATTGTTGAAATGTTCCCAGAATGTTATATAGCAGCATTCTCAGAACCTACAAATATAGTTCTTAAATTATTATCCTAACCATGTTGAAATGTTCCCAAAACATTATCCAAAACATCCACAGTATTTTAGCCAAACATTCGCAAAACGGAAACCAAAACATACCAAAACAGCAAGTACTGGAACGTTCCCAGAATGTTATCAAAAAAAACATTTCCAGAACTTACAACTTAAGTTCCTAAAACATTATTCAAACTTTACTGATACCAGAATTCTTTTAAAATGTTCCCAGAATGTTACCCAAACATGCCCAAAACCTTGAACCAGAAACATTCCTACAACGTTCTCCAAAAACATTCCAGGAACACCCAGAAAGCTGGACAGTTTACCACTCTAGGGAACAAAAAATATATAATTTTAATAATGTTCTTCAGTCCTAACATTGTAAGCTGGCAGATTATACAGCTATTCAATTCAGTTCAATTCAATTTCATTTGTATAGCGCTTTTAACAATTGACATTGTCGCAAAGCAGCTTTACATAATCAAAATAATTATTTAAGTTTGTATGGAATGTGAATGTGTGTGAATCAAAATGATAAGACCAGCTAGAGTCTGGCTCCTCTCAAGGTTTCTTCCTATTACCATCTCAGGGAGTTTTTCCTTGCCATTGTCGCCCTCGGCTTGCTCATCAGGGACAATCTGACCATTTTGATTCACACACATTCACATTCCATACAAACTTAAATAATTCTTTTGATTGTGTGAA
>JAQMYL010000014.1:5555540-5570376 GCA_030014365.1 Clarias pachynema | reverse complement strand
CTCCTTTCTATTTTTATGCAAATCCCAGGAGCGTACATTAGGTTTTTTGTTTCCATCTGAAAACTGGTCTGTCTTGGTACTATATTTTTTTTCTTTACAGCCATGCGTATATTCTCCTGTAATCTTATTTATTTATTAATTTTGAAGTTATATATGGAAATACTGAATGACTTTGTACATAATTCTGCAGACATGATAAACATATAGAACAAAATTGGTACAGCATATAATATGGTGCCGAAGACTTTTGCACAGTACTGTGTGTGTATACTGTGTGTGTTATTGTTACTACGTCTGATTGGCCAAAAGGATTTGTGTGATTATTGTTTCTACGTCTGATTGGTGAAACACAAGATTCACCGGCTGCATTTCTCTGGCAAAAATAAAGAATATCTAATGCGTAGAATAAATGGTTAGAAAAGTATCGAGTCGAGTGTAGCCGAATGTAGCGAAGTAAGAGTAGCATTTTTTCATACAGATCTACTCAAGTAAAAGTAAAAAGTAACACCACTCATAGAAGTACTTTTTTTTTTTCAAAAAGTTACTTAAGTCAATGCAACTCATTACTACCCACCTCTGTTCGTGTCTGGTTTTGTTGTAATGCTTTTGGTTTTGTTGTTATGTCTTTGATTTTATGATGTCTTTGATTTTATTGTTGTGTCTTTTGGTTTTGTTATACTGTCTTTGTTTTTGTCATGTTTTTGATATTATTATTTTTTGTTGTTTTATGGCCTTGTTTCAAATGTCTTTATCATGTTTTAGTTTTGTTCGTTCAGTTTTGCTGCCACATTTGGTTTTGTTGTCATCTTTTTGGTGTTTGCTGTCATGTTTTTCATTTTAATTTGTGTGTTTGGTTTTGCTGTCAAGGTTTTGCTGTCGTATTTGGTTTTGTTGTCATGTTCTTTACACCTGAAGAGCCAGAAAGTCCAACCATCTGTTTTCAATTAACACTTTTCTCAAATCACATAAGGCTATTTTTGCAAAGAGGTAATACATGGAGTACAGTTCAGCAGATATGATTGGTCGGTTGACTGAGTGGACTCCAGTATGATCATTCAGGCTGAAAAATAGCATCTTGGCTTTTTCTTATCCTTTAATGATGTAATCTGTTGAACTGTTCTTGTTAGCGTTGTTTGCAGTGTGATAGGAATGGATGGGGAATATTAACTCGAGCTCGCAGGTGCTCAGCCGCAGGTGGCTAATGGAGAAGGAATGAGTCGAGTCGGTGGAGATTGAAGATGTGTTCATGAGCTGCCGGTGGTTGAGTGTTTCCCACGTGAAAGAAGTTATTTGCAGCCGAGTAATCCGTTTATTTCAAATAGGCATTGGATGATGGTGCAGCAAATCCAGATAGAACCCAAAATGCCATCTAGACTTTTTGGCGCTGAGAGGGCTTACACTAAGAGGATAATGCCATCTTCGGGAGATTTCAGAGAGCTAGGATGGCCCTTTAGCGAGACCATAAAGTCAGTTCATACCAAAAATAAAAAACAAATTAATAAATAAAGAAGTAGTTAAGTATTTCCCAGTGCTGGGACTCTCAAGTTCCTTAACAAGTTTTTGTTGCTTGTGCCGGAGTTAAATTCAGATCTAATGTCACATCTTTTCAGATCGAACTGAGCCTGATGGAAGAGTCACTCAGTCTTGTGCAAAGCCAAAAAGAAAAAAGAAAATCCTATCGTCTCGACCTTAAGCCAGATGTTCCAGGACTTCCTTTCACGCTGATTTCCCTTTAATGTCTCTGATCACACTTCCTTTTTACACTTTTCTCACTTCCATTTGAGATAAGTCTTATACTTTTTGCGCTAAAGCAGGCAGCATTGTCGCTTCACAGCTCCAGCTGGGTTATCGTGTGTGTGTGTGCGTGTCTGTGAGAGAGAAGGAGTATGTTTTCTCTGTTTTCCCCCGACTTTCCAAACATTTTGTTAGTTGAACTGGGTATTTCAATGGCAGTCTCAGGTGGGAATGTGTATCTACATGGGGCCCTGTGGTGTCCCGGTGTCCCTTCCAGGGTTTATCCCATGTTATATTTATTTCACGGGATCCTGAAGCAGTTCAATCATTGCTCTGGATTAGCAGCCGGCTAATTCCTAATGCAGCATGGGACATAATTAAGTGTGCAGTGTTTGTTGGCGGATGTTACACTCACCTTTTTTTTTCCATTTTTGCAGCATATTTTCTTGTGAAAGTGTGATGTGGTTAAAAAAAACAGAAGGTGACAAAATGCAAACCGCAAGTTTTGTTTTCAGCGAAAAGCCGATGTCGCGCTGCATGATTACAGTTTGTATTTTCATAAAGCTGTCAACATTGCTGTTTCTTTTTCTTCATCTCTCTCACACACACGCACACACAGACTCACGTCAGAATCAATCAGTGGAGTGCTGCATGAGTGCTCACACTGCTATCAGTAAGCAGGGCGAGATTGAGAATGCTCAGAATAGATGCCGTTAACACACACACAACACAACACAAACACAAATATACACACACACACATATCTGAGGAAGCCAGTGAGACACAAAGCGGTTATGACAGATGAACAGCGCTACACCTGAAAGCAAGGCAGCCGTTAATCAATTTAAATTCAATTTACTTTTCTAAAGTTCACGTTGATTCTGTTTTGTTTTTTTAGGTGTGTGTGTGTGTGTGTGTGTGTGTGTGTGTGTTGGTTTGTTTTGCTCTGTTTTTTGCATTGCCATTTTTCATCTGAGCCCAGAAAACCGAGGATCCTCTGAGGATTCCAGCTCTTTCTAAAAGTGGATATGCTGATGCCAGGTTTTTTTTTTCCCCCTGAACCATCGACCATAAAATCTGTGACTCACACACAACAATACTGTTGATTTCTGTTTTGTTATTGTTGTTGTTTTAAAGCACTTTTATATGTGGGATAAAATCGTGGATACAGAGCCGTGGGTTTAATTGTGCTTATTAAAAGTGTACCATTTAAACTTTAACATCCACTAAACCTGTTTTGTGAAATGACTTGTCGCAATAAGTCAAGGGGACTTCCATCACAAATGTGTTTTTCCACTGGGCCAAAGTTTTAAGGATGTTGGAAAATTAAACAGATGTTATATCATTATATAAAGCCTTTTAAAGGAATATTATAGGTTAAATGTTTATATAGTGGCAGCACCATGATTCTGTAACCTCTAAAATCAGATTAACTATTTCTAGAGCTGGATTGGGAAAAAGATATTTATGCTCTAAATCCCTTTATTCATCATTCATCAGTTCAGCCACAATCCATCAGACATTACATTAAGTCCCTAAAACCTATGACGTTCACACCAACATGTGGTTCTATCCCAGACTGTAGCCACAAAGTTTCTGTTTCTTAGAACTAAGAGGTCCAAACTTGTTCTTGCATAACAAAACCCTTGTGCACAAACTAAGCTCCAAGAAGACATCGTGTATTATAGTTTGATTGGAAGATCTTGCACAGAACGCTGGCTGAATTCAAACTTTGGGATGAACTGGAGCCTCCTTGATACCCCAACATCAGTGTCTCATACTAATGATCTTGTAACTGGATGAACTTAAATTCCAAAATCAAGTGGAAAGCAAGAAGAAGAGTGGACAGCAGAGTGAACAGCTGAACCTGAAATGTAATGATCATGTGATGGTCAGATGCACACGAACAGTGGGCTTCATAATCTGGAAAAGAGCGGACGCATGAAGATTTATTGTGTGTAGAAAAGGTAGCCTTCGAGCAAGCTTTTTGAAGCACTCCTAGTAGCTATTAACTGAAGGTCTGGGGATGGTCCTTGTTAAGAGTACAGAAGTTCTGTATAACAAACTAGAGCAGGGCATGTCTGACATTTCATTATCATCTGCCTGCAGCGCCATTCCTGACATCTTCACCTCATACAAAATCACACCTCTGAGGATTGTGTGATCTCTGTAAGGTTCATGTCATCACCATTGTGAATCATACCTAGAGGTATCAGGAACTTTCTTACTCTGTAGCAAACTAGGGAGGATCTTCCATATAACACCAGTCCAGCAGTTTTATTACATCGTCTTTGGTTTGAGACTCTGGGGAGACCTTTAAAGGTTGCAGCAATCAGCTAAAGAACCCTCAAGAATGGCAGGAGGAGATCTGGCTGTTGGAGTGCTTTATATAATCAAATGGCTTTTTTTGTGCCTTGTTACAGGGAGTGGTGACTGCTGAGAGCAACAGACATGGCTTGCTCCTGGAGGAACCCAAGACTCTTCTGTTTAAAGGGAACACCAACAGTCTACAGATCTCCATCCAGGATCTGCCCCAGTTCCCATGGAGCATCAAACCCTTTAGCACCTGTCAGGTAAAGATCTTTACATAGTTTATTTCTTCTACACGAACAGCGTAGAAATGTTCCAGATACTTACTGTCTATCAGGGTTTTTTTTTCTTTTGTAAAAAAAGATGTTTTTACTTGGCTGTAGATCTCATGAGATTCCCAAGATGGAGAGTGTGTAGGAAGGCTGACCTTCTTCAATCATTCAGAGCGACACTAGTTAATTGCATGCGTCTGGTATGAGATGGATGCAGATCGGGATAGTTAGCATTCTGCCAGTTCACAGCTGGTGCTATGTGTGTCAGGGGAAATGAGGGCTAGCCATTGGCCTTCTAGGGTTGCTAGCTGTCATGGATAAATGATATCATGGGACAAAAATAAACATATTAGTTTAATTTGGAAAATAGTGCTACCTTGGATATAATTTAAAGAATAAAACACTTGGGGGACGTCAACCAAAATGGCTTCCAGCAGAACTCTCAGATGATGATGATGATGATGATGATGATCTAACATTTTGCTAACTTGTTAATCACCAGATGAGTCGCGTCAAATGTGTAAGGGTCCCGCTAGGCCGGATTTAATCTCTCACAACATCTCCTTCAGCTTAACAGCTGTCCTGTTGACACTGATCTGGAATCAGCTGCGAGGACGTGTGATGGATTAGGGTTTGGAGGAAATGAAGGAGAAGCTGATCCTAGAGATAGAGGAGTGCCGGGGTATACAGTGAGATAAAGTTTGATTGTTTAAGGAAAGTTTTTCAGCAGGAAGTAAGAAGTCCCATCATGCACCTTTTCCATCCCTCAGTGACAAAGCGCGGGTTGAGGGAAGTCAAGGGCACTGGCTGCTCTTGTTCACCGCTGATGAAATTAATTCAACATCAAAGCCAATGTTGCTCTGTGGCGCTCACGTAGCGGGCACGAGGCTTAACCCGAGAGCGACCCGAGTGCTGGAATTAACAGGGATTTGGGTTCGAGCCTGTTTTTTTTGTTTCTGAATGGCTCAAATACAGCTCTTTTAGCAGTGCTGACTCAGTGACTTGACTCACATCACTGAACACCGTGTCTCTCCTCTTTTCATCTCTCTCTCCCTCCTCCTATGTCTCTATAAATCTTCATCACGCCCCTTCTTGATCTTTTCTAACCCCTTAACACTCTACCTTTTTTTCTCCTCATGCCTATATCTCCATTTCCTATCTCCTACCTTTCTTTTCTTACTACTTTGCCCCTCTTCTGCCTTGGGTTTCGGTCTTTGGCCTTTCTCTCTTTTCTGTCTCTGCTTTTCCGCTTCCACTCTATCTTGAGCTCCCATGTCATTTCTTCTTACTCTTTCATTATATTTTCTAGATGCTTTTTAATCTATTCTTCTGTTACTCTATATCTTTCTCTGACTTCTCAATTTCTCTCTCTTTGAATCCTTTCTTTTTCATTATTTAACCCTCTTCTTCCATGCTGTGTCTGTCCTCTTTTTTTCCTTTTGTAGTCTCTGTCTCCCTCGTTACGTCGCTTTCTCCCTATTCTTTCCCCATGTTTTTCATCTCCCTCTTCTCTCTCCTCCATTTCTCCAAGTCTTTCTTTGTTCCCCCTCCCCACACGTTATCTCACGTTCTCTCTCTCCTCTGTGTGTGTTGCAGGAGTTCTCCTTCTCGCAGGTATGGAACAGTAACCAGCAGCCTCTGCACTGTGCCTTCTCTCTGGAGCGCTTCAACGTCGGCACCACGCAGCTCTCCTGCAAGATCAGCGTGCGCCAGGTCAAAGGTCACGAGCAGATCCTGCAGGTCTACACCTGCGTGGAGGAGGTCGGTTCTTGTTTCATGGATGACCTGCACAAAATTAAAAAAACACTTACATTTTACTCTTTGATTGTTATGAGTCACAACACTCTGCGGCACGGTGGAGCAGTGGGTAGCACTGTCGCATTGCACCTCCAGGGTCCGGGTTCGATTCCCGGCCAGGCTCAATTCCCGTCTCTGTGTGCATGGAGTTTGCATGTTCTCCCCGTGCTTGGTGGGTTTCCTCCTACAGTCCAAAGATATGCAGGTTAGGCTAATTGGCGTTCCCAATTACCCGTAGTGTGTGATAGGCTCCAGGTCCCTGTGACCCTGACTACAGGATAAAGCGGTATAGAAGATGAGTGAGTAAGAGTGAGTGATCACTCGCACGTGCTCAGTTTGTGATACTTTTTGATATTTTGTTGTTTTGGTTTTTTTTTCAGAAGGAAAAGGAGATGCTCCCATTTTTTATGCAGACCGACTGTACGGTCACCTCCCAGACAGGCGCCAAAGCCTTCAAAATCCCTCTGTCCATTCGGCAGCGCATCTGCGCCACCTTCGACACTGCCAACACGAAGGGCAAGGACTGGCAGCTCCTCGCTCAGAAACTCCACATTCAGAGGTAACACGTTCCCGCCTAACGCTGACGCACACTATGCGGTTCTGTGATACGACATGAAACTCTGTAAATAATCATGCTGTTGTGGCATATACATTATACATTATGCATGTTCTGCAATATTTAATATCATATGCATGCTAAGCATGTCATTTTCTAAGAAGGGAAGCATCTGATGGTTTAGGCCCGGGCTCGGTTGTTGTTCAGCTTTATTAAGGAGCGTTATTATTTCATGAACACTGAGGGCGTTTCAGATAATTTACTACTCGGAGCAAATAACTACTTATTGTTTGGAGTTTAGATGCACAAACGTGTAGAAATACTGCCATCCGGTGGCCATGACTATGAGCACCAGATTGATGTGAACACTGAGTGCAAAACTCCAAATATGTGTAATTCTAAACAAGATAACGTATGATTGTTTGCCTTAGAAATAAATCTAAAGCAGAGTGTTTGACTCAGTGAATCAGTGCTTTCTTGGTGCCAGACGTCTGGGTAATAAATGGCTCAGGAGAGAAAAGATGAAAGGCACAGGAGAAGAGGAGGAGGAGCCATAAAAAGCAACATTATCCCCATACAATTAGCACTAAAAAATAAACGCAATCCATACAGCAGTATTATACACAGAGGTGTTGTTTGTTTCTTGATTCTGATTGGACAGAATGTCGTGATTCATTTTCATTAACAGCAACTCTGACATCTGTAACATAAATAATATATTTTTGCTTTAATACGTTATTGTTTCTATGTTAGCAACTCGCACACAGGGACTTGTACAGCAGGCGCGCCACATATAGGACTAATTCAAAATATGTTGTTATTTAGCAAATAAAAAAGAATATGGTTTGACTCGTCGTATTTTCGTTGCCTTCCTCAGGAACCTGACGTATTTCTCTAAGCAGCGCAGCCCGTCCGGGGTCATCCTCACCCTGTGGGAGGCTCGGCACCAGGCCTCGGGAGACCTGGACTCGCTGGCCAGCGCCCTCGAGGAGATCAGCAAGATCCACTCGAAAAGCTCGGCCCAGAGCCCGTGCGAGACGCAGCTGGACTACAACCAGTGATGGAGACACGCCAACACCATCCGTCTGTAAACTCCTGATGTGAACGCTCACGTCCGGCTCCAGAGAGACGTGAACACGAGGAGCGCGTAAAGACAGAGTAAAAGGACGCACTGCACTTCTTCGAAAAAAAAAAAAAGGAAGAGGAGAGCACTTGAAGAAAGTTCTGCCTCAGCTGTACCTCAGTTACGAGGGTCAGCTCGGGCCATAAACCTTCTTAACCGTTTCCTTTTTTCCTCTCAAGCTTCGCCACTGGCTCACAGGCAGCATGGACCTTTAACGCTTCAGTGTGCTACTACTTACTTTTTCTCGTGGTTTGGTTGCACTATAAAGCATTGTAGAGGTCAGTCGTGTGGCGTGTTTCAAAAGAAGCGACGCGGTTTCCCTCCCTTCCTGAGTGAGGAAATATTTCTACGCACACTGTGTACTGCGACGTTTTGTGTTGCTGATAGGAAGCCGTTGTAAAAGCTGCGACTGGGACGCAGACGAATAAAATATGTGCTTTTCTTTTTAATGTTGTTTTTAAGATGCCAGGGAAAGGGAGGGGTGTGTGTTCGTGTGTGTGTGTGTGTGTGTTATGGTGAGCGCAAGCATGGATCTCGGGTAGAACATCAACACAACCACTCCAGTGTGTTTCTCTTAGATAACGTCAGCAGTTAGTGCGGTCGCCTCTGCACGGAGGACGTTGCTCTGGCGAGACAGATACAGTCAGATAATTGTCACCAGCCCAACATCAGCTTTAAAAAAAAAACCCAATCTGACACACGCCTCATTTCCTGCAACCGATACAGAGCGCTGGAGGAGGTTAAGCCTCTTATAGTATGGCACTGGGTTTAGTAAGAACTGCTTTTAGAAGACAAGATTAACATACTATTGTTTAACATATATATATATATATTTTTTTTTTCTTTATCTGACACATTTCATGAAGAGTTTTATGTATAAATGAAATTATGAATACTAGTCTCTTGGTTTGGATGACAGAAACAGAACCGAAACTCTCTACATACAAGCGACTGATAAACATCTCGTCTCCGTAACGACCAACATCCTAAAAATGAATAAAGGAACGATGTGCAGGAAACTGCCCCGTTGTTTCTTATCAAATGTGACAATTATTTTTTTAACAAGATCAAATAGAATTATTCTGGTCTGCTCTTTTGTTAGGTGAGGTCCTCCTGCTGCTGTCGAAAAATCCAGCCACATGACAATAAATATATGCATAACTGCAGGATTTTTTTTCCTGGCAAATATGTTTCCGCTTGATTTTTTTTTTTTTCATAAGATTTTAATGTATTGACAAACTGTTTATCCAAATAAAGTTGAACGCAAAGAGTTTATGGTTTTATTTAAACACTTTTTATTTAACCAAGCTACAAACCACAAACCAAGTCACGTCATCATCACTTCTAAGCTTCTACACAACCTCCAGTTCCAAGTCAGCTCTTTTTAGATAAACTTCTTTCCATGTCCCCTTACTCTTTACTTGAAATCAAACTAGGACTTTTCAGCAAACTGATGAAGTTTCTCATACTGTAAATGAAGATTATGAGACTCTTAGCTGCAGTACAACATCTGTATGGTGCAAACGTGTTCCTGTGAACCTTCAGTGAGTCAAACATCTGTTCCTTGAAAATCAGCTGGGAGTTATTGTCACATCCCTCATACAGTCTTGATCTTGCATCAAGCCATTTCCATGTGTTTGGGCCATTAAAGGAGTTCCTGGGAGGCCAGCGTTTCAGATGTGAAGTAGGCAGTCTTCATGGCTCTGGCGTACTGAGAGAACTTTCTAATTTGATGGTGCCCAAGCACTAGTGAAACACTGGGATAAGTGCATTAGTGCAGCAGGGGATTATATAGAGAAATAAAGGGAGTTTTTACTGTCATGACTGTCAAAAGTGCTGGTTTGATTTGAACGACTTGAACTTAAACTAATACAGGAGGTAATAAAGCTTAAGAATTGGCTCAGGTTGCAAGGGTTAATGCAGACAATATGGAGCAAGCACACAGCCATCTGTTCCTGCCAGCTTCCCTTTTGAATCAGTCGAAAAATCAAAAAGAACAGTCCTTCTTGATGAAACCATTTTGAGGAAGAAAAAAAACCTCTGACTTATCAAACTCAGTCACTCAAGGGGACCATGTGCCAGTGAGGTAAAAAAAAAAAAAAAAAAAAAAGGATGTCGGAGTGGAGATAGATACAGCAGTGTGACACTGTGCCCGTCTTTTCCAAGTCACCGCCTTCATTAATCCGCTCCGTCCATGGGGCTCATTTGCAGCCATCTTTAATAGATAGCGCTTGCTCGCTCAGCGAAAGACACATCCTAGTGGTCATTAACGGTGAAAGATGTTATCCGGTTTAGCAGGAACATCTCGAGGTGTCTTTTAATGTTCAAGCAGGACCTTTTGAATTATGGTCATTTTAAAGAAGAAAGAGTTCGGTAAAGAAAATGATGAAAAGCTGAAAACTTTACATGCTTCTGTTGAAAACTACCATTTAGGGTAATTGCTAAGGAGAACATTTCAGTAGGTGGAGAAAGAAAAAAAAGTCAAGTGCATGTTGATGGAACTGATTTTCCGGGTGTAAGTTCAGCAACAGTAAGAAGCACAAACATGGTAATGTTTGGTGGAGGTGATATAATCAGTGGTTGTATTCTTGTGCAGTCCAATGAGTCTACTGTCCCGCCTACTTTGCTTTTGCTCATATTGCCTCACAAATGAGTCACATACTAGATTTCCGTCAATCTGTCATTCAAGCCACTCCTGCAGATACCAGAGTGACGCATCTGGTTAAAACGCTGAGCAGCGATGAATAAGACAAATTATCCTTGTTACATCACTCCAGTATTCTGGGAAATTTTTAATGTGAACAAAATAGATTTTTTACATAGCTGAGCTATTGAGCCATTTTATGCCTGACATCCGCTTCTATATTTTTGTAGCTATAAGGCTAATGTAGCTAACAGATTAACTGGTTTAACAGTGTCTTCATACACTCCCCTCAAAACAAAACTCTAAATAAATAAATAAAACTTACATAAAACTTAAATAAAAGTGTGAAGTGTAAAGACATGAGCAAATCTGAAATGGGAAAAATTGTAAGCGTTTTCATATTACGGCCCCGGGATCGTTTCCAAGAACACTTGACCCCTAGTCTACTTTATTTTGATAAGTGAGAAGAGAACACAAGCATTCAATAAAGAAGCAATAAAGAAGGCAGTGTGCTGCTCTGGCTAATGCTGTGCTGGAAAACATTGGGTCCTGATTCGCATGTGGATTTTAATTTGACGTGTACCACCTACCAAGTACCCTTCTTCACAGAAATAGTATTTCTTAATATTTTAGTAGGATATAGCTCCTTTCAACGCTGAAAAAATGTTTAGGAATGGTTTGAGGAACAAGACAAACAGTTTGAGGTGAAGATCACAATCTGATCGAGTATCTGAGCAATGTGCTGGAAAAACAAGTCTGATCCATACAGTTGCATCTAGCAACTTACAGGGATTAAAAAGATCTGCTTGGTGCCAGATACAACAGCCATGAGAAAGGCTCGGGTTCGATTCCCAGCCAGTTCCCAAACCCCAGCCACTGGATGTAATGCTGGTCCCAACAGCAGGTAAAATGGAAGGGTTGCATCAGGAAGGGCATCCAGTGTAAAACCTGTGCCAAGCTTGTATGTGCGGACCAAGTGTCCGCTGTGGCGACCCCTTGCTGGCAGCAGCCGAAAGACCAACAACAACAAGGTATTTAGGCAGCACAAAGGAAGACCTACACAATATTAAACACATGGTTTTAATCTTATGGCTGATTGAAGTATAAAGGGAGCAATCGTGGCTCAAACAGTTAAGGCTCTGGGTTACTGTTCAGAAGGGTCAGGGTTCAAGCCCCAGCACTATGAAGCTGCCGCTTATGAGCTCTTGAGCAAGTTCTTCAACTCTGTCTACTCCAGGGGCACTGTATCCTGGCTGACCCTACAATCTGACCCCAAGCTTCCTATCTGGAATCAGTGAAAGAATTATTTCACTGTGCTGTAAGGTACATGTGACTAATAACTTTATCTTAAATACCACTGTCTTTCCTCAGTGTTATATATACTTACACCAGTAGATGGCACTCAATATGACCTTTCTATGAGTTAATTTCCCTTTTTCTCCCATTTTAAATTCCTATAGAGATAACATGGCACTTTCCAATAAACTCACATGGAATATTTTGCCAGATTCTAATGTTAAGTTGAGACCAAATATACACCCTCGTTACTAAATCAGTGCTAAAAGTAATTTCCTGTTTTTTGCACTATATAAATAAAATGATTTAGAGCACTACCTTGAAAAAACCCCCCCCCCCCCCAAAAAAAAAAAAAAAAAAATTTAAGCTTTAGTGACTAACGCATTCCCCTTATTTATTTTCACTCCCACACACCTTTAGGTAGGTATCTGATTTTTTTTTACAGCTCCTTTTCCATCTTTATTGTTTATGTTGGTCATCATGGAGATGAAGATAAGATATAATGGAGATTGTAAAATAAATGCAGCAGTACTGCTATAAAATTTAAAGCGATGGCCCGGTCAATGGGACGGCCGTCAGGACAGAGCGCTCGCTCTCATTCTCTCACTAATGACTTCAGGCGCCATAAACCTTCCTGTCCCAGGAGCCACTCTCATTATCACACACGCCGACAGAGCAGATAAAGCAGTGTGATGAACAAGAGGCTTCGGGCAGCAAGTGTTACTGCAGGAGTGTCCGAATGTCTGAGTGCACCCCAAAGAACTGTTTGATTTCATCACTTAATCAAACTCTCAGGATGAGTTTTACTCAAACACAGACGTGACTCACAATGATGGGAAGTGTAAGGTCAGTGGTTAAGGTAATGCGTTACTAATCAGTTGGTGGTGAGTTCAAACCCTAAATGTCCTCAGTGATCAAATGAGGTAATGACATTTTATCTATTAATAGTGACCAGTCCATGGTTTCTAATTGCATTTTTTTTCTTTTAAGTATTTGCCTTGTAACTGAAGCTGCTTGTATTTTTCCCCCACCCTGATTTGTTTATCTTCATGTAATTACCGTCACACTGCCAATTTGTTTGGTTGAAGTTACCAAATTGGCGCCCTGATTCAAGCCATATGTCACGTCTTGGGCTCACACCCTGTGTGTGTGAACTTTGTTGTACTTTACAAGCAAAACTGCTTTTTCTTTTTGAGTGTGTCAAGAGGAAATTTCAGAAACCTGCATTGTGGCTGTGAATGTGGAAAAAATATGATGACATCAAATAAGAGTAACCAGTAGCAGTAGGAATGTTGATCTAGAAATAAGCATGAGGGGTCTATCATGGGACTTATGATTAAATGTCCATGAATAACGAGGTGTCTTGTAGCCGACCGCAGTGTTTCACGTGAACATTCAGTGAGTGGAATGCCTGGTCCTTGAAATTTGACTTGTGGAGGAGACTCATCTGTCTTTGGGAAGTGTCCCACCTGCAACACCACCTGCACATTACAGGAACTCGGCTGGGCATCAAAAATCCTGACCTTGTTCCAAGCCATTTCCACATGCTTGCCTCATTAAAGGAGTTCCTGGGAGGCCAGTGTTTTAGACCTGAAGCAGCCTTTCTGATCATGGCTTTCCACCTTGATGGTATCCAAGAACTAGTGGAATTAGTGTAGCAGCAGATTGTATAGAAAAATAAGGAAAGACCTGTGTTCTGTTAGTCTGCACAATCACAAGTCCCAGTTGACTTGAACACCCCTTGAATTATGATCCAAATCAACAAAATATATAAGTTGTGGTTTGAACACCAGCTGAACTGTGGCCTCTTATTGCCAATGAATATCCTTGATTAATGTACAGTACTAAAACACAATGTCTGAGCGTAAACACCCTGTGGGAACAACAAATGATACCAACCATCTACGTAGGTATGAGTGAACCTGACGCAAGCATTTCTTACGTTGCCATATAAAGACATAAACACCCTTTCTGAATTACCTGCAGGCATTGCCTGCTGAACTACTGCACCTACGGTAAACATGGCAAATTTATTTGTTCAGTCATGAACAAAGCCATGACATGACAGGCCCAGAGATACCGCTGAGGAAAAACTATGAGTATGTTAGCATAAATCAATGTAATACTTACTAATAAAGTCAATTAGAAATATAGAGAATGAGCAAGGTTGCTTTTGATATTTTGTCGAAAAACTTGTGACTAGTGCAAATGTAATCATTCACACGCTTTATTTCAGGCAATGTTAAAGAATTGAGGACCACTGAAGCCGTCATATCATTAACCAAATGCACATTTTAAACATTCACAGCAGCAAGTAAAGATCAAAGGGAATAAAAAGAACATAGCGGCTGTCAGTTTCTTTTCATGTGCTGGCATTTCAGATGCAAAGTCCAAACGTCTTCTTATCTCATATGAGCCGCACACTATCAGAGGAGACAGAGAGTCGACATGAGAGAGGGAGCGAGCGAGAGAAAAAGGACACACATACACACGCAAACAATATATATAAAACCTCAGAGGAATTTAAGAAAAAAAGAAAGTAGTCGGCTGTGACACACATCGTAAATGCAGTAACCACAAAAAGTCACCTTGCCAGAGTAGCATGAAAACCATACAAATGTCACTTCTTAACCTTCCTCTTATGTTAGCTTTCTGTTACTATCTCTTATGTTAACGGGTCGGTTTTGACCCGTGTATTTAATCAGCCATATTACCCTCAAAGCAATTATTTATCCTTACCTCTTGGTTACTTTGTTACGCTTCCTTGTCCATTAAAAGAATGTTTTTAATATTTTTGTTGTGATCTCATGAGCTTTTATTTAACAGCATACCTCTTGTTTTCAATTTTAAAAAATTATTAAATGTACCTCAAGATAAATAAACAAAAGGTTTTTATGTTACCTGACTATTACTGAGGGGTATTAGAACACATCTCTTAAATAAATTTGTTATATATTTTTTTCATTATAATATGAATTACTATAGTAACATCTATGGTGTTACGGGTCAAATTTGACCCATATATACTTATTTCAAAGAAAAAGGCAAAAAAGTATTTTCAAAAATAACTTTAATATAAATGGAAAGCTAAACAAGTAAATCTC
>JAQMYL010000014.1:5535856-5546780 GCA_030014365.1 Clarias pachynema | reverse complement strand
ATTAAATACATTTGTGCATGCAAGGGTCAATTGATATTTCACTGGTTTAGTCTTTTTTATTGTTGCTGTTATTGTTTTGCTTATTGATGAATATTATATATTAATAATAATTATGTGTGTGGCTAATGGGTATAAATGGCATGGTGGCTTAAAGCTCCAGGTTCAGTCCTGAGCTCGGTTGCTGTCACATGTGTGTGTCCACATGTCTTTCCTTCCTCCTCGCAAAAACATGGCAGTTTGTGGAGATAAATTGCACCTAGGTGTGAATGTGTGTGAAGTGTGTGTTCCTGCTTCATGCCCAGTTCCTGGATCCTCACATTTTTGTCACGTATACATTACAACACAGTGAAATTCTTATCTTCACCCATATCCCATCTGGTTAGGAAGCTGGGGTCAGAGCTCAGGGTCAGCAATGATACAGTGCCTCTGGAGCAGACCAGGTTAAGGGCTTTGCTCAAAGGCCCAACAGTGGCAGCTTGGTGGTGCTGAGCTCAAACCATCTGACTTTCAATCTTAACTGCAATTCAACCATTATTTTAGTTGCAAAACTGACAAATTATGCTCATTGCATGTTAATTAGGGTGCTGCAACAAAATGACTTAACAGTGCAGATTTAATTACCATGACTATTAAAGTTGGGGCCATTTGCTTCAATAAAAAAAAAAAAAAGTATTATACACACTGCCACCTGTAGCTGTACATTCAGTTGTAGTCTAAAAAAAAACATTTAGATTATTTTAACATATTGCGATTGTGATATGTAGCCATTCAATATCCCACTTTGTGTTCAGAACGTATTTATAAAGGCTAATAGCAAATAATTGTCATTAAGAGGATGTTTACCAATACTTATTTAGAACACCAACATTATTTTAACAAAAGTTAACAAATGTTTAAATTATTGTCAAACTCTACATACATTGCCAATTGTACATATATTACCTGTAATAAATTGTAGCCTTTTGTGATTACATAATTGCACCGATTATTTAGATTTTTGTGTGAATTGAAATTTTGTGTGATTTGAAATTGGTTTTAGATTTAAAAGTGGCCAATTTCAAACATTTTTCCCATGTTGCATGTATCGTTTGTTGGAGTTAGATATTGAAGCGGAAAATTGACTGGTCACTCGACTCTGGTTCTTAAACTACAGTTGTTGTTTTTTTAAATTTTTTTTTAATTATTTGCTAGGTTATTGTTGAGATTTTATAGTTAAAACCTGTGAAAATCTTAATAAACAATAGAAATTATGGCATTTTACATAAAATGCATTTTCTTTTCAAATCCTATGCCCTATAACTAGTTCATGTAAACATATACACTCACAAAATTGTAAATCGTGTTTATTTTTACATGAAACCAAACCACAAGTTTAGCTAGAATCTGAATCCACCAAACACGGGTTAACATTTGAGTCAGCGTTTCTGATCAGTTTAGATCATCTTGCGAGTGACATGATTTCAGAGTCATCCGAGTTTCAGAGTCTTCGTCACTCTTTACCTTTAGTTCACATGCAAACTCCCAGAAACAACTGTTTCTGTTTTTATCATTGCTTCATGACATGCTCAAAAATAGACCTTATTTTATCATGAATAAATAGAAATATAAATAAATAAAGAATGTGTTGAACATTGCCATGTTAATTTATTTATCATTTACCTATATTTATCTATGTTTTGTAGTTGATTTTCTGGATTTGGGCTGGGAGCTCCGGTGGGAGCCGAACCCAGCGTGATGTTGCATGCCACGAGGGCAGGGGTTACATTCACAACAGCATCTGCTGCATCAACTGTCCGGCTGGTGAGAGCCACGGTTCCCATAATGCATTCTGGTTATATAGTGCTTTCACCCGAGCATGATGGATGTTTTAGATCTTCTAGGATTGATATTTCTTGACTGAATTTCAAAACATTTCATCTTGCAGGTACTTTTGTAAAAGCGGGATGCAGCAAAGAAATGGAGAAAGGTGTGTGTCATCAGTGCGACTTTGACTCCTACACCGAGCATGAAAATGGACTTTTCAAGTGTCTGCAGTGCACCCAGTGTCGCTCAGGTACTCGTTTAAAAGCTATACACTCATACCGTTTATGCACCCAATTGCATGATTGTCTTAATCTTAAATTACTATAAGATTAGAAAAAAAATATTATAATTGAAACTGAGCTCTGGGAAGTTAAGAGTTAATCATGCATATTTGCTGTTACCATCCCAAAGATGATTATTGTCCTCTGAGAGCATGACAGTATGAAGTGTTTCATTGATCTTCCTTTTGATTTCTGATTTCTTTATCATTATCAATATTTGTAGACCAGGAGGTTGTAGCACGCTGCAACAGCACCGGAAACACACGTTGCCAGTGTAAACCGGGTTCCTTCTGTCTTCCGGATCAAGCCTGTGAGGTCTGCAAGATTTGTATGAAGTAAGTCTTAAGTCGTGTGTTCTTGATTTTGTGTATCTGTGTTAATAGAATGTGGGCATAAGAGAGAATTTGAATGCAAATATGAGCAAATGTGTTGTATTATCACAAGCGTCAACTTTTATGCCAATATTTTCAGACATCAAATCATGTCTAAATGCCATGTATCGGGCAGTAAAGGTGATTAGACTCGCTCAACCTCACCCTCCCTCATCCCAGCCTTAGCTGACTAAAAAAAACACATGCTTTAGTCATAACTCAATGTGCTTGTTATGAAATGATCAATTATTTTATCATACAGTACGATACCAATGTTTTGTTGTGTAATCGATTATGAGTTCTCCCTAGTCTGACACCTTGTACATAAATCTTTCCTTGGCGACTACCTTGCCGTATCTAGATGTAAGGAAGATGAGATAGTGGTGAACAACTGCACAGCCAACTCAAACACCGTCTGCGGAAAAAAAGACAAACTCTCCAACAGAATATTGCCAGGTACCTAAATGCATGACACAGACAGACACACAAGCCAACTTCATATGTAAAGAGATAAAGGGAAGAGTTAATCATTTTTGTACAGCATCAAGCAATCTTTGGTGAGAAAAGGCAGAGCTTATTTTAAATTTACGTTTAAGTTTACTATACACAACACAATACAATACAGTGCTGTTAACTCTAATTGGCCAGAAGGTGTCATTTAACAGCTTTGACCGTACTGCAGTTGCATCACAATTTCACACATTTTGTAATTCTATACAGTGGACAATTTTCAGTTCTGGGAAAAAAAAGAAAGAAAAGAATAGACAAAGCAATCAGTGATGATGCTGATGATGATGTGGGTCATGATACAGGGTTTAGTTGTTTATCCTGATGTAAATGTGTATCGTTTGTGTTTGGAAATGCAGCGGCAGTCATCCCAGTCGTGGTTGTCGTAATAATAGTAATGGTAATCGTGGTCATGGGTTTCCTGTACTGGAGAACATCAGCTGGATGTAAGGAAGCCGGTAAGAAATGGCCTTCACACAGGTTTATACCTCAGTTATGAAACCTTTTCACCAGTGGCAATATTTTTTACTCCTCCTTGTAATTTCAGTGGCATCAAGATGGCTGAGAGGAATGTGCAAAACATGTATAGTAAGTAATTTAAGCTCTTCTTTTTTTTTGGGAGTGTGTGTTTTTTTTTGTTGAGATGAGGATTATTGCTATACAGTGTATTCTCTTCCATTTTCAGGAAAATGATGATTTGGTGGAGGTGAAGCAGAACAGCATGAATGGCACACTGGAGGAAGGAGCACAGGCACAGCCCTTCCTCTGTCTGACTCAGTCGGTGGGTAAAGACACGGTGGAGGATGAGGAGGACAAAGGGCTCGGCTCGAGCCTCCCCAACACCACGGCATCATCCCAGACCAGCCTGCCTGTGTGTGCAATGTCAAACGTGTGCAGCTTCAGCCACTCACTGCCTCAGCAGCTTAACGCTTTGGTGAGACTCACAGCTCCAGTGTGTGTAGGCATTAAAGACAGCTGGCAGTCCAGAAAACATCTAGTGTTATGTGAATAGACTAAGTAAGTCAAATGGAATAGTATAAAAGGAAGGGAAGAAATTTAAAAGCAGAAATGGCAGGGGAGGGACAGGTTATGAAATATAAAGAGATGAATGAAAGTTGATGGATTGATGTTGGTGAATAAATGGAAATGTTGCATAAAGCTATGTGGATGTTTGGATGGATGTTGGTAAGGACAGAATGGATAAGAAAAGGAAGATGAGATGAGCATGGGTGGATATGATTGCTACTATGGGACAGTTAGATATGGTTGTATTTTTATGGATGAATGGATCTGTGGATTGAAGAGTTACTAGGGAGATGTATGGATAAGGTTGGTAGCTGATCGGACAGATGGGTTGGAGGGTGCATAAGTGGATGTGATGTTAAACTGATGGTGGAATGGGTTCAATATAGATGAAAGGATACATGGATGGATGAATAGGGTGGTCGATCCATAGGGGATATAATGTTAAACTTATGTTAAACTGATGTTAAAGTGATGTTAAAGTAGATAGAAGGATGGAGGAATGGTTGGAGAGATTTTATTCTGAACTGATAGTAGAATGGAATGTGTAGGGGATGGATGGGTTGGTAGATCCACAGTAGATTTAATATTAAACTTTTGTAGAATGGAGTAGATGAAAGGATGAAGGGAAGGTTGAATTTGATGTTTAATTGAAGGTGGGATGGATGGACGTGATGGTGGAATGAGCAAGTGGGTTGATACGGATGGGTGAAATGGTAATGTGGATATAATATGACGTTAGAATGGAGTTAGTGGGGAGATGGATAGTGGATGTAATGTGATGCTGATGGCTAGATCAGAGGTAGGTGGATAGTTAGGTGGACAGATGGAAGGAAAGGTACCTGAAAAGATGTGTATATTTAGATGGATACAGTTGATGGTTGGTTTGACTGATATGTGATAGATGCTAACAATAGGCAGATAAAATCATAGGTAGATGATGAGACCAGTAGACGTAATCGGATAAATCAGAAGGATAAATAGAAGAAAAAGACAGTGGACAAAAGAATAAGCAGAGGGTGGATATAGCTGCACACATAAGTAGTTATATAAAATGACTAAAGGATTAAAGATTAAATAAGTAATCAGAATGAAGAGATGGCTCAATTAATAGATCGATCTCTCCATAAGCGAGGATTGAAACAAGAATTTTTTGGCCATTACATTTATAATTATCTTTAAGCTGTTAAAAAACAAAGAAAAAGAAAGAATCAGGAGAAGCTGTTTTTTACTCTTTATCTAGTTGTGTATAAATGATAAGATCACTAGGACAAGCTTAGATGAATAAATAAAACACTAGAAATTATGTGATGGAGAGAACTGAAGGGATTGGAATGTGTAAAAGTTGGAGATTAGGAGAGAGAGAACAAACAGATTAATCTTTTATTGATCATGAAAAAGAAAAAAAAAGACATCGTTCTAGCAGGCTGTCTAAACTAAGTACAGTTTTAACAGGAGCTGCTGCAAGCGAGTGAACTTCTATGTACAGGTCAGAGGAAGTGAATGACGAAATGTTGGATAAATGTTACAGTAGCACAGGAAGTCTGATGCATGCAGGCACGGGGGTGTATCGGACAGCAACTCGGACGCTTCTGTGTGTGTGTGTGTGTGTGTGTGTGTGTGTGTGTGTGTGTGTGTGTGTGTGTGTGTGTGTGTGTGTGTGTGTGCGTGCGCACATGTGGGCGTGTGCCCTCTCGTAAGTATGTGGTAGTGTTGTTCTCCAGGGCCTGACTTAAAAAAAAAAAAAAAAAAAACAGAAAATTCTAAATCTAATTGGAATATTTAACAATGTTGCGCCACCTAGTGACCCGCTTTGGTGGTTCAAAATCACAGTGGTACTTATTGTATGATGTTATGCTCTAGAACTGCCTCTAAAAAGACATTATAAACTTTTAATCCCGCTGAGTTAAATTCTTAACTCATTAATTTTCTATAACTGCACATATTTATCATGTTTATATTAATACACCTGTTGTAATACATTTGTGTAATTCTAATATTCCTCAATTGTATCTTCTATACTGTATATACAGTATAGAGTGTGTGTGTGTATATTTATATATATATAATATATAGCTAGAGAGAGAATATCAAGATATATAATATTTATATATACACACACACCAGTATATACTGAATAAATTAGAATATTATTGAATTCAAGTCTAAAAGTGAAACTCGTATATTATATAGATTCATTACACACAGACTGATATATTTCAAGTGTTTATTTCTTTTTATTTTGATGATTATGACTAATAAAAAAAAAAAAGATTTTTAACACAGAAATGTTGTCACTCAAGAAAAGTATGTACACATACAGCATTCAATACTTGGTTGGGGCTCCCTTTGCAAGAATCAGGCACTTGTGTATGTGTGTGTATATATGTGTGTGTATACACACACACACACCACACATATACGGTATATATAAAGTCAGTCAGTCAGGCTTAGTAAGTGCTTATGTGTGTGTTTATGCATGCTAACTTCTTTGTATGTCCTTTAATTCACCCCTTTGCTATTTTTTTTAACAATATCATGTGGTGTGAAGCTTTTGCTCGCAGCAAGTTTTTTTTTTTTTTTTTTTTTTACGCTTTGTGTGCTTTCTCACTGTGCTGTTGCGCAAACGCATCCATTGTCACGTTTCTCAATTAGAAGCTTAAAATAGAAAGTAGTTCATTTTCAATACCAAACAGGATGTGGTTGGTAAATGTAATGAAGTTTGAACATAATGATTCATTGCTGTTGTGAATGGTTTCAGGCTGCATAACTTCATCATGAGGCAAGGTGCTGGGTGCTTTTTTTATGTTGGACTTCTGCTGCTTACTAGACGCAAACATACTATAATTGCTTTACGTTGTATTTTATTTAGATTGGATTCCTTAGTGCACTAATTAATCAGATTATTAAAACTAAACTAAAGACAGAGAGGCTTTTTTGTCACCCTTTATTATTATTATTTATTTTATCATTCCATACATACTACTACATCAGTCAAAATGGCATAAGTAGATTAGATAATAAGGATTGTTGCTCACACTGTAGAAACAAATCCAGTTTGTACAACAAAACCAAACTAGTTAAGCGCCAGTTCGTTTGCTAAATTTAACATTCACAAGATTATTTGTGAATGCGTTAGCTAGATAGGCTGCTCGGGATTGCTGTGGTATGTCTTTGCATGAGGGAAGGAGCTACATCAGGTCTTTGTGATTGGGGAGAATAAAATTTGGCCTTGCCCATTTTTTTCGGAAGTATCTTGTCCAGGACCTTGCTGTGTAAAAACTTTTTATTTACCATTTAACCCATTTGCTGATTCTGTTTTGCAAAGATTGAATTTTGCTGGTCTGTAAGTTTTGCATTACCCTTTGTCATTGTCACCTGTCTTAAACTGGATGAAGTTGGCTAGGCTGCGCCATCTGGTGGCTGAAAGAATCACAGCCTCCAATCCAAGCTTCATATTCAAATATGTTTACATGTTTATATTAATAAGTATTTTCCCACTTTCTGTCTATACCAGGAAAATGACAAACTACGAAGGCTTGTTCCTGTAAATGGTAAGTTCATGTCCTTCTTTGTATAATACACACTTTGTCTCTGTGTCATTCCTGCACAGTGTGGTTGAGCTCAGGTTCCTAACTTTTTTTTTTTTTCATTTATTTGTTCTTTTTCCTCAGGAGATGACTCTCTAAAGAAAAGCTTCGACCTTTTTGGAGAGATAGACGTGACCTATCACAACCGATTCTTCAGACTCCTTGGCCTGAGCGACAACGCCATAAGGACCGCGGAAGTGTCCTGGTCTTCACCTGAGGACAGAGTTTACGAGCTGCTGAAGATCTGGATGGAAAAAGAAGGCATGATTGCGGATTTTAACAGCCTCATCGATGCCCTGCTTACTCTGAACCAGAGGCTGTCAGCAGAAAACATTGTGGCAAGAGCCATCAATAGCAGCTACTTCAGATATGAAGAGGACTGATATCTAGGACAAGATCTCCCGCAGTGCTGTATTGTTTATGCTATTATATATTATTGTTTTCTACTGAAACACTGTTGGGGAAAAACTGGACTTTTGGCCATTTGAATGTTATTTATTATTTTTGTATTAAATTTCTTTAAATTATGTATTAATTGATTTTTATATTTTTCCCTTCTATTTGCAGATTTTTTTTGTTATTTAATAATAAATATCGTCTTCTTTGCTAAATGTGTTTTGTATCATAAAATAAGACGTATATAATTGACCATACTATGGTGAAAAAGCAAAACGAACAGATAGAATGGTTGGTTATAATATTTTTATCCTTTCTTTTCTTCATTAAACACACACACACAAATACAATATATTGATAACAGAAGATTATTATTATTTTTGTTTCACGCAATATGTTTTTTTAGGTTTAGTAAGTTTAGATTAATTATGCTGCAAGAACTATGTACTTAAATTGAATGTATTGAAATCCCCCCCCCCCCCCCCAACAATTCAAAATTACATCTTGTCATAACTCCATTGACCGCAAGAGGGTGGTGTTGTGTAAAGCGGCATTATTTTAAACCCAACTCTTTCAGCACTGTAGTGAAGGGCTTGAATAGCATAGTAGTGTTATGGTTTTCTATACACAATATTTATAATAATATTAATAATAATAATAATAATTATTATTGTATATCTTAAGGTTGTATGTAACGATAATTTGCTTCTTCCTAGCTTGTTTCATAAAAGCCTATTCCTTCAACTAGTTCACTTACTCATCGTCTATACCGCTTTATTCTGTATAGATGGTATACACGGGTATATACAGGATACAGGCTTCCTGTATAGGTGGCCTGGAGCCTGTCCCAGGAGACTTAAGGAAACAAAGCGGGATACACCCTGGACAGGGTCCCAATTCATTGCAGGATTGGGACATGCTCTTTTACACACTACGGGCAATTTGGGAACACCAGATACTCTAACCTGCATGAAACCCACCAAGCACAGGGAGAACATGCAAACTCCATGCACACAGACCCAAGGAGGGAATCGAACTGGAGGTGCAAAGTAACACGGCTAACCCCTATAAGTCACCACGCCACCCCCAACTAGTTATTTTCTAGCTATTATTTAGAGCATTGAGGAATGAGAAAGAATGTAGGTATTCATTAGATTATCAGGGGACTGTAAGGTCCCGTGAAACAGTGAGCTATTGGTTAAAAAACTATTTTGGTTGAAAGCCAAATATATAAAATAAAATAAGGAAGTAAAATTTTCTATAGGTACTAAAGATGGACTATGAAGAAAACTACTTGATTCTACTGGGTTTAATGAAATTGATTAAAGGTTACTTCAGCATATGTGTGAGTCATATTGCTGGAACTAGACAGTTTTTTTTTTTTTTTTAAAGACTTTTTTCCTTATTTATTTATTTATTTATTTACATCTGTGTGAACAAATGAAAAGACAACTTTGAAATATATTAGTGCAAAAGTATATTAATGCCAAATATGCTCAAAATACTCAAATATGCATGTTGAACATCTATTCCGTATTATTCCCCTTTCCTTGTTATATTAACCTCCACTCTTCTAGGAAGGATTTCCATCAAATTTATTACCTTAGCTCTAGGAATCTGTGTTCAATCAGCTACAAGAATCAAGGTATCAAGGTTAGGAGCTGGTGGTTTCTGCGGTTCAGTTAGTTTTGCAGGATTTGACAAAAGTGTGGCAATTCAGGAAAGGGTGGGGGGCTCAAAAATAATGGGAGAAGTGACTGACAAGCAGTTGCATCAACAGATGTTGACTAATTAAGCATATAAAGTCGGAGTGCAACATTTGTATTGTTGAGCTGTTCACTTGACTCCTCAACATGAGAAATGTCTATGCAAGTGAACAAGGCCATTCATAGACATGAATTGGCTGAGAAAAAAAATACACCCATCAGAGAGACAGCAAAAACATTGCTTATATCCATCAACTTTACATGAATATACTGTAATACAGCACTCTTTTTAGAGTCAGCTGCCCCTCTTGGAGATGACTTTCTGTGGCTTATACTTCCTTTTGGAGGAAAGGAAGTATTCTGGACATCTGACAAGTCAGCTGTCGTCCCCATGCATTTAATGAACTAGACCAAGAGATATACCGTTTATATACATTTATACTGTATGAATAGCAACTTACTCAAACTCGAAATGAAATATTCTTTGAGATTTTGAGATACTGGATTCTTTTTTTTTTTCATGAGTAGTAAGCTGAAATTCTGTAAATAATAATAATAAAAAAAAGCTTGAAATATTTTACATGTAATGAATCTATAATATATTACAAAAGAAAAGTAACTAAAACATTTTAATGGGTATGCTGTGCAATATTTTACCATCATACCATAAGAATCCCATGCTCTACATTATTACAAACTAATTTAGTTCAGTTTAAAGGCAAGTAAATGAATGCTATATGTATAATGTTTTGTTTGTATTTACACTACTAATAAACATCAACCAATGTATAAAACTGAAAAGAAGTAATTGAATTTAATCTCATGAACTGTCTCAACCACTGGTGTATTAGAGCCACTGTATTACCCAGGGTGCATTGCGCTGAGGAAAGGCGGAAGTAAACAATGGTACTTCAGCTAAGCTAGCAAAGTCAGAAGGTGTGTTTTAAACTATCCTAATGATTACGAGGCAGTAGAACTCATGAAAATGATAAGAAATATGTCTTGTTTTTAGTTTAATCGAGTTTTAAAAAAACGACTAATACTATTTATTTACTGGGCGCGCGAGAAGGAAGTTATTGGTTACCGTGGAAACGGCATGAAGTTGTTTTAGTGTTTATTCCCTGAAGCTGATAAACATGTCCACATGCATTCAGAGACCGAGTTCGTTTGATTTGTGTGTATTTATGTGTGTGTGTGTGTGTGTGTGTGTGTATTTGTATTATTTATTTTACATTCATGTGTATATA
>JAQMYL010000014.1:5488243-5506088 GCA_030014365.1 Clarias pachynema | reverse complement strand
GTTTCGTTTCACTGTGTACTAACTGTATATGGTTGAAATGACAATAAAAGCCTTTGAACTTTGAACTTGAACTTGATTTTGATTTTTAGAAAGTCGTGTATGAAAAAATACTGCTTAAACAGTTTTCACTAAGAGGGATCTTATGTTTAGACTTGACTAGTACTAAGAGACACATGAAACTTAATGAGCTAAAACAAGTATAAAGTTTTGGTGAAATTTTAGAAGTTGGTCCTCCACAGGTGCACCATCACTTCCACTTAATCACTGAGGATGAAGAAGAAAATGTAATCAATTTTACTATCGAGTTTTTTTTTGTTTTTTGTTTTTACAGTTTTACTTAAATTCCACATTGTCATTGAGGCTTCCTTTAACTATAGTGGAGTCTTTCTGTGTCTACTTGTTACTACGCATAAGTTTGAAAATACAAAAGGTTGGTGAAAGGATGTGCACCTTTGGACAATCTCATACTGTTTTTGTAGTTTGTTAGTTAGGTAATTAGAATTTCCTCACTATGTCATGATGATAAAAATAAACCAATCATTTTGCAACAATGAAGATTCAAGTGGAGGCCATCTTCTGGGTCTTGGTGTCATAATAAGAGCTGATACTACACAATTTTTTGTGTTTTTTTTTTTTTTTTCCTTAAATTTGAACTTAGGAGTGTGAAGATTTGGAAGAGCGAGCATTAAAAGGCAATTTTGGTGATGCTAATTTCATTTTTTATATTCATGTGTATTTTTTTATTCTATTTAATATTTAATTATATTTTTATATTCATTTTTAGAAAAGACACATAACTGGCATAATTTCAGAATTCATAAATTAAAAATTTGTGAATTGTTGCTTTTGTTAATGGCAGGCCTAGTTAGAGTTTAATAGATGATGAGCATTTTGGAGTAAGCACACTCCTGCTGCTAATATCTGGGCAGATCTTGAGTGTACAAGTCCAAGAGATACTGCATTGTTGCCTCTTTCTTATCTAGACAATTTAGGCAGGTAGGATACCTTTAGGTGCCACTGTCCACTTGCACAATGCTGAGTTTAAGTTATGCAGTAAGGTTATACAGTACAAAGAGCAGGCTGTGGTGCAGCTACCAAAACCACACTTCTTGGGCACAGTTCATGACAATGCCAAGGGATCACAGACTCATAGCTGACTGTTAAAGGTCAGTAGTTGACTGCTTCAACGACATGTTCATACTTCAAAAAGGGAAACAAAAATCTAACTGTCTTTTAAAAACAACTGTTTGTCAGTATTTTTTGCCTATTAGATATCATGTAAACAAACCTTGAGCGATTGAGGGATTATTGTCTTCAGTAAAGAACAGTATAAGAGCTATCAAAGCTCACCATTGTCAGTTATGAATAGTACTATTAGGTTTTCATTATTATTGTCGAAGAGTACTGTATGTTATGTTTCTAATCCAAAGAAAACTGGTGAGCTTGAAGGTAAAAAAAAGTAGAATGGAAGGATCTGGATGTAATTTAATTCTATGATTAAGTGGTAGACTGCCAGGACTCTTCCTTTTAGTTATGCTGCAATAGTTTGTCCTGTCAGAGACCCTGCTTGCCCTCTGCACTAAATATACAGTCACATTATACATTACAGTATGTGACTGTGATTATAGCTATTTGTTATCTCTCTTTCTCTTCTCTCTCTCTCTCTCTCTCTCTCTCTCTCCCTCTTCCTGCATCTCTCCGTCGAGCTACACATGCCACTCCTGAGCTCCCAGTGATCCAGACCCCCTCTGTCTGACTCATCCTGGTGCCCTACTTCTGTTTGGAGATCTCATGGTATGTACTCTGCTTGGGATGTACGCGGTGACTGGGCACGGTTCCACTTTACTATGAAGCAGTCCTGCCTTTGACTGATGCAGTCAGTCTGTTGTTTGAAGATTTGTCACTGCAGTTGCTCAATAGTTCAGTACCGGAATTTCCTACAGACTATCTGAGCCTCTAATAATGAACTGGATTCCATATTAACTTAAAGACATCGTCTGTTATATTGAACATGCCTAACACACAGTATGAGTGCAAAACAATCCGTGTTTTTCGTTTCACCCAAATGAGGATGGGTTCCCTGTTGAGTCTGGTTGCTCTCAAGGTTTCCTTCTATTGTAATCTCATGGAGATTTTCCTTGCCACTGCAGCCCTAGGCTAGCTTATCAGGGATGATCTGATCATTTTGATTCATACACATTTTCTCACATTTCATACACATTCCATCATTTTCTTTTGATTCTATAAAGCTGCTGTGTGACAATGACCATTGTTAAAAAAAGCTATACAAATAAGACTGAATTTAATTTAATTAAAAAATTTTTTTTTAAAAATTAAAAATGTATAGTGCCATGAAATGATCTGTGACTAACCAAATTTTTGGAAATTCACTTGCTATACCCAGCGAGAATCTGAATGAGAACCTGTCATGACTCAAGCACACCAAAAAAGTCTCACATAATATCACAATCTAAAGAAACAGATTAGAAACAAAGTAATTGACATGTATCAGTATGGAAAGGGTTAAAAGGATATTCCTAAGGCTTTGGGACTCCAGCATGTCACCTGAGAGCCATTATCTACACATGGAGAAAACTTGGAACCACTGTGAATCTTCCCAGGAGTGACCGGCCTACTAAAATTACTCCAAGAACACAACAATAACTCATCCAGGAGCTTATAAAAAAAAACCAGTACACAATCTAAAGGCCTCACTTGCTTCAAGGGCAGTGTTTATGATTCAACAATAAGAAACAGACAGTGTACAAATGGCATCCATGGGAGAGTTCCAAAGTAATTGCCACTGCTGACCAAAATGAGCATGAAGCCCCATCTCACAATTGTCAAAAACCATTGTGATTATCCACAAGAATTTTAATATTAGAATAGAAAATATGCTGATGAGACAAAGGAATGAAAATGTACAGCCATCGATTCATGACCTCAACTACACTTCATTTATGTAGCAAGTCATCCAAAACACACCAACATTTCCACCATAAAACAGCTCATAAAAAAACAAAATTGAGGCCTAGTCATGCTGGAAAAACCCTCCAGTGTGGCTGAAGTAAACCAATTCTGCATAGAATTGGGCTAAAACTCCTCCACAGCAATGTGAAACATGCAAGTGTTCGAAATACCATGCCTACACCGCATATTGTTCATATTGTTTATGCAGATTCTCAACCCAGGTTCATGGAGCAAAGTTCGCTGCAGACTCCTGCAAAAAGAGACAATTTGCTGCGTAATGAAAGGCACAGTTCTTAGCAGACCTTCACAGTTGAACACACTCTCCTTTCACATTCCTCACATGTAGGCGAAGTAGTGTAAGGCCAGGGGAATGGGTCTATCGAGTTAAGGTCAGGACTCTGTGCAGGCTCGTCAAGTTCTTTCACACCAAACTTGCTCATCCATGTCTTTATGGACCTTGCTTTGTGCACTGGTGCGCAGTCATGTTGCAACTGGTGTGGGGTTTTTCAGGAGTTGTGCTCAGTGCGTTACTTCCAATGAATGGAACTCTTAATGCTTCAGCTTACCAAGACATTGTAGAAAATTTCATGCTCCCAACTTTGTGGGAACAGTTTGGGGATGACCCTCAGTTCTAACATGACTGCACACCAGGAATCCTGAGCTCAACACTATAGAACACCTTTGGAAGAATTGTCAAAAATTCCTGTAAACACACCCCTAAACCTTGTGGAAAGCCCTCCAAAAACAATTGAAGCTGTTATAGCTGCAAAGGGTGGGCCAACATCATATTAAACCCTATGGATTAAGCACTGGATGTTACTCAAGTTCATACGCATGTGAAGGCAGGCGAGCGAATGCTTTTGGCAATATGTACTTTTGGATATACGTATGTTGCGGTGTATTTGTGTGGGCATACAGTATATATGTTATGGCATGCCGTTCAGGCAATTATTCTTGAGAAAATTTGTAAAACTTTTAGTTTTTCAATATAAGAATATTGAATATTGATGCAGGAGCCGCTGCCCAAGCGGGCCCACTCTGCCCGCCACCATCGCTCGCCAGCCTGTGCCCACATGCCAGCTGTACACTGCCACCAGACCCACGTGAACACACCACCTTCACACACATTCCTTCCCTTTCTTTCCATCCTCCCTCCTTAAAACCTTTTCCTTACCAATTTTTTTCTAAATAAAATTCTCCTTTTTTCGTTACTATTGAATGAAACAGGAGAATACTGAATGAATTTTTGGAATATAATGAATGAAAATTGAGAATATTGAATGAAAACTTGGAATATATAGAATGAATCTTAAGAATATTGAATGAAAACTCAGAACATATTGAATGTAACCTGAATATTTTGAATGGAATCTGACCTCATCAAATGCTATCTAGTGGTTTTGATGTGCATTGTTACCACAGACATCTTACATGCTTTATGAAACTTGAGAATACTGAAAGAAAACTTGGAATATATTGAATGAAACTTCAGAATATTAGATGAAACTTGAGAATATTGAATAAAAACTTGGAAGATATAGAATGAAACTTCAGAATATTGAATGAAAACTCAGAATATATCGAATGGAAAATGAATATTTTTAATGGAATCTGACCTCATCAAATGCCATCTAGTGGTTTTGATGTGTATAGTTAACACAGACATCTTACATGCCTTATGAAACTTGAGAATACTGAAAGAAAACTTGGAATATATTGAATGAAACTTCAGAATATTAGATGAAACTTGAGAATATTGAATAAAAACTTGGAATACATTGAATGAAAACTAAGAATATATTGAATGGAACCTCAGAACATATTGAATGTTCATCATGAAATAGCAGTGGTTTTAATGTGTATTGTTATCACATTGCATGCCTTATCACACAATAAGTAACTCACCAAAGAATTTAGTGACAGGGGGTTTCTGATTAATGAGAAGATAATTAACAAACTGACATGTGGGTGTACATAGCCCAAAGTAGTACTGCAGTTTGATTAATTTCACTAGATGTGAATACTTATGGTAATCATGGTAAAAGTGAAAAACAAGCATCTGCGAGCTGATACAAAACCAAAGCATCCTTTGGAATAAAAACAACAACAAAAAAACAACAACATAATTTTAATTAAATATGTAATGAAACCAACACACTTTTAAGTATCTATGAGTATAAAGGCTACAAACACCACACACTACACATATCCTACGCACATCCTACCAACTACACACATACTGTACACACACACTACAAACACACACACACACACACACACACACACACACACACTACACATCCTATACAAGCACCTGCATCATTACGATTGCCACCCGCCCGCATTAAGTGACATCAGCAACCAGAGCTTTTTGGAGATCTTAACATGCTCAAAAGACATAACGACTGTGTGGTGCACCCGGGTGGCAATGGCATAGGCGATTGGGCCAAGTTATCATTGCTTGCAACTTCTATTATTATTATTATTATTATTATTATTATTATTATTATTGTTGTTGTTGTTGTTGTTATTGTTTCGTTCCATGTGTGTTTGTGTGTATTCTGTGTGTTTATTTTTTTCCTACCCTCTCACTCTTTTGCCTTTTGTGTTTTCTCATTCCGCATCTAGGTCTGAGTTTATTGGCTGACTGGGCTGTCAATCATCATTATGACATCATGACGCTCTGCCAATCCGCGACATGCTGAATGTATTTGAGGCCTTGAATTCATTGTGCGTGCATTTGCCTTGCCAGTGTACTCTGTGCTTCAATGTGCATGTTTGATTTTAGTAGCTTCCGGTTGTTTATTGTATTTTATTATATTGTCTATTGCTTGGTTGTGTGATTCAAATTTCTCTATAGACTTCTATCAAACTATTTTACACTAGTTTACACTGAATGTGTTGGAGTTTGGTTTAGCCTACTACATGGCTAGGTCAACCCCATTGTTAGGAAGCATGCTTTGCTTTATTTTTTACTACTAAATTTGTCAATTATTAGTTTAGGTTGAGTGTTATGCCACCCTTGTACTTTTGTTTACTTATTTTAAGGGAGTCAGAGCTTTCAGGTTTATTTTGTATTTCTTTTCTGTTAGTTAGTTCAGGATTTAGTCATGAGATTCATTTGTTTTGTTTCTTTCTTTGTTTTGGGTGACACTCTTGTTTTTTTTCTTCTGAATTCCATAAATTTTTACGACTTTTGAAACGCACTCCTGTTCCACTGGTCATTCTTGGTTTCACAAGAAGTAGATTCTTATTTTCGTGTATTCGAACGAATTGCGTTTGCTCTGCAGTGGTCTAGAGATGTTTGGCCTTTACTATTATAGTGTCAGTTAACTGGAAAGGCTCAGAAAAGTATGCGCTGCTTTGTCTTTGGAGGATAGTTTTTGCAGATGAGTTCAGGTTATAATGTTTTTTCCTCAGCTCATACTGAGAAAGCTTTGCCCGCTTTGACTATTTTTAAAGACCAGTCACGTTTGAAAAGTAATGCTACAAAATCTAGAGAGGAACGAGAGTGCTTATATTGTTCCAAACTAGGGCATGTTATTGCTGATTGCCTTGCACTAAAACGCAAACAACAAGGCACCAGTACGAAAAGTGTGACCTTCGTAAAATCTGTTGATGGTGTTGAGGTTGAAAGGCATGACAAGCTTGATGCCACCTATCAACCTTTTTTAATGGAGGGTTGGTGTCTGTCGAGGACAACCTTACTAATCAGGTAAAAGTAAAAATACTCCGTGATACTGGCGCCAACTTATCGTTCATAATGACTAATGCATTGCCTTGTCCTGAACAAATGTTCTGCGGTAGTCATGTGTTGGTTCAAAGTATTGGAATGGGCACTGTTAAAGTTCCTCTGCATCGGATTTGCATCGGGGGTGAACTTTATTTTTGGCAATGACATAGCTGGTGGCAGAGTTATGCCATTGTTAGAAGTTTGTGACAAACCTAAACTGTCTACATCTGTAGATGAATTATCAGAAAGTTCGCAGAAGTTTCTCCTGCCTGTGCAGTTACATGTGCTCAGGCTTGTAAATTTGCTGATGCAGATGAGCTAGTCTCTACTTTTATGGCCCCTATGTTTGCGAATGATTCGTTGATGATTGATAATAAAATTAAAGGGAAATCTCATTCAAATTCAGACAATTTACAATTGCATGTAACACGTAATAACCTTATCGCTGCTCAAAAAGATTCTGTTGTTTCCCTAGAGGTGGCACATGAGAGAAAAAATGCTTTTTGCATGGAGAATGGAGTGTTGATGCGTAGGTGGTGCTCTGATACTTCAGATGATGTTGTCATTCCCGTATGTTACAAACAGACTGTACTCTCTTTGGCTCACAAACATAATTTATCTGATCACTTGGGTGTTAAGAAAAACGTATCATCGTATTTTGAAACACTTTTTATAGCCTCGGTTAAAGATTGATGTAGCAAAGTACTGTAGAACGTGTCAGACCTGTCAATTTTCGGGTAAGCCAAACCAGACTATTCCGTGTGCTCCATACCAGTTTTGAGGTAGCCGTTTGAGCATGTTATTGTCGATTGTGTGGGTCGTTTGCCCAAAAGAAAAGCCGGTAATCAATACCTGTTGACGATAATCTGCGTAGCGACCCGTTTTCCTGAAGCCATTCCACTTTGGAAAATAATGCCACCTGTGATAATTCAAGCACTAGTGAAGTTTTTTTCATTATTTGAACTGCCCAACGTTGTACAGACTGACCAAGGTACAAATTTAATGTTTTTGCTCAAGTGTTAAAAACTTAAAAGATTTCTCACAAGACTTCAAGTGCCCATCATCCAGAGAGCCAAGGAGCCCAGGAACACTTTCACCAGACTCTAAATGCTATGCTTTGCAAATATTGTCTGGACAGGTAAGGATTGGGACGAGAGTACACCACTAGTTTTGTTTGCTGTTAGGGAAGCAGTGCAAGATAGTTTAAGATTTAGTCCTGCGGATCTTGTATTTAGTCACAGTGTGAGAGGTCCACTCAAGATGACATGTTATCTGTAGAAACAAGTGATAAAATGAACGTGCTGAATTATGTAAGTAAATTTCACGAAAGACTGTATAAGGCCCGTTCAGTAGCGACAGAGGCGTTGGTAAATGCACAACTTACAATGAAGAGTCACTTCGACCAAAAGTCTGATTTTTAAAGAAGGTGATCAAGTGCTAGTTTTATTGCCGGATGTCATTTCTGCTTTTTCTGCACGTTTTTCAGGACCGTACAAAGTGTTAAAGAAATTGAGTGATACAGATTACATAATTTGTCCCCCTGATCAGCGAAAGAAATCTTGTTTATGTCATGTGAACATGCTGAAGGCATATCACATTCAAGAACCTTTGAAGGATGTTGCAGAGGTAAAACAACCTGAGGTGGCTAATGTACCTGTTGCTGTGTTGTCTTGTGGTGTGACTCCAGCCTCCACATCATTTTATACTGAGTCTACCATTTCACTTTTGGTTGGATTAAAGAATGAGTGAGCAGCCATCCCAGTAAAATCTTCCCTTATCCGCACAAACAACAATGTACTGCATTTCATTGGAGATCATAATTTTGTTCAGTATCAGTTATTTCTGTTTAAATATCACCTGTCTTTATTGTTTATGTGTATGTTTATGTCTTTATTGTTCCGTACATAATTGTTTATGTACGGAATAGGAGATAGAAAGTAAATTCTGGCTTTCATAGGAGGCCTATTAGAAGAGTTTCTCTTCTAACCAACATATACCGCATATGCCACTCTTCTGGTGGTCAAGAACAGTAAACTCGAATGTTTAAACTTGACGGTCAAAAGGTGACATTAATAGAGATGGAAAACATTGTGTCATGAAGATAATTTGGACAGAGTTCAGTGTGATGCTCAGTCTACCATTAAACAATACTGCAACACTTTAAGCAAACTTGGCTCAGAAAAAGAGGGTGTCAGCTTGTATTTTTTGGACCACATTTTTCCCAGACTTCACAAATTTGCATCACTTATTGAGCTTCCAGCAAGTGAGATTAACCCTTTCTTTAAGCAAATCTCCATATCCTCAAAATAAGCCAACCCAACACCAATGTCTACTTTTTACTCTTGGTCATGTCATTTTTATTTTGCAATGATTGTTATTATGCAATAATTTTTGCTTTTTTTTTTTTCAATTAACAAGCTTAGGGTGACAGTGGCAAGGAAAGACTCTTTGTGATGACAAAAGGAAGAAACCTTGAAAGGAACCAGACTCAAAGAAACCATGCTCATTTAGGTGGTATCGGATAACAGACATTGATCTGCATTGTCATACTGTACTGAGTGTTACTGTAGGTGGGTAGAAGTTCAATGTAAGTACAGTGCCTTACAAAAGTATTCATACACCTTGAACTTTTTCACATTTTGTCACCACAAATTTAAATGTGCTTTATGGGGATTTTATTTGATCCAGTGGAACTAATTGCCTTCAGAAGTCACCTACTGTAATTAGAGTCCACCTGTGTGTAATTTAATCTAATTATAAAAACAGCTGTTCTGTGAAGCCCTCAGAGGTTTGTTAGTGAACATTAGTGAACAAACAGCATCATCAAGGAACACATCAGACATGTCTGGGATAAAGTTATGGAGAAGTTTAAAGCAGGGTTAGGTAATAAAAATATCCCAAGCTTTGGACATCACATGAAATACTGTTCATTCCATCATCCAAAAATGGAAAGAGTATTGCACAACTGCAAACCTACCAAGGCATGGACCACCACAGCTCAGGTGGAAGAATCTGTCCACAAAACAACTATTAGTCATGCACTCCACAAATCTCACCTTTAGGGAAAAGTGGCAAGTAGAAAGTCATTGTTACAAGAAAGCCGTAAGAAGTCCCGTTGGTCGTTTGTGACAAGCTGTGGGGGGACACAGCAAACATGTGGAAGAAGGTGCTATGTTTAGATAGGACAAAAATTTTACTTTTTGGCCTAAATGCAAAATCACATCGCCCTGAACACATCACCAGGGAAGCTGGTCAGAGTTGAGGGGAAGATGGAGCCAAATACAGGGCAATCTTTTAAAAATCCTGTTAGAGTCTACAAAAGTCTTGAGACTGTTGTGGTGGTTCACCTTCCAGCAGGACAATGAGTCTAAACATACAGCCAGAACTACAATGGAATAATATCAAAGCCAGAATCTAGACCTAAATTCAGTTGAGAACCTGGGCAAGACTTGAAAATTGCTGTTTACAGAAACTCTATATTTAATCTGACTGAACTTGAGCTATTTTGCAAAGAAAAATAGGCAACAATTTCAATTTCTAAATCTGCAAAGCTGGTAGAGACATAACCCAAAAGACTTGAAGCTGTAATTGCAGTGAAAGGTGGTTATACAAAGTATTGTCTCAAGGAGGCTGAATACAAATGCACATCACACTTTTCTGATATTCATTTGTAAAAAAAAAAAAAAAAGTCAAACAAATTAACCTGCACATTATCTTTGAAAAGAATTGTGTTTCCATTAGAGATAGAGTGTGAGTGTGAGTGTGTGTGTGTGTGTGTGTGAGAGAGAGGAGTAGGGGTATGTGTGTGAAGGCGAGAGGAGGGAGGAAGAGGTTTGTTGTCCATGATGCGTGCGCACAGACACAAAGTGCAGGCTGACACAGAGAGAGAGAGAGAGAGAGAGAGAGAATGGACCTTTAAACTCTCTAATGACACTTGCTTTTGCTTTACACTCGCTCACAGACTTGCTCATTTTCAAATCAAAATTTATTTAAAATGTTTGCTCGTCTTGCGGAACGCTCGCGGACCAGGTTACGGGTAATGCATGGTAGACTGTTATTATTATTATTATTATTGTTTGTTCCTGATGAATACAATAAACATCCTGTGCTAAGGATGCATAGCATGCTGATTAATTAGTACAGGTTACTGGGATAAAACATCTGAGGTCAGGAGATTTTAAATGTAGTCTTATTTTCAGGCACAGCCAAACAGAAACCAGCTAGAAGCAGGTATAACCAAACAGTGTGTGAGGAAGGAAAACAATAAAGTCTTCTTATTCTACTCTTCTATTGTAAAATTGAGAAGTGCTTGAATATGCACAACTGTACGATTTGTCTTCACCAACCAATAAGACCAAAAGATCACATTGAATCCTCTGCGACAGTTGAACTACGGAGTGTGCAATACAGTCGCATAGCCAGCGCGTGTGCGGTATGGTTCTTGTGCTGACCAAACTGCACGTAAACGTCTTTACTGTGTAGCCGGAGCTGTGTCATGCCTTGTGCACGCGACTGTTGTCAGTATAACAGAATGAGACACAATGGTTTGTGGATATCGTTATTGAGATACGAGATACGTGAAGCGGGTGAACATGGCTTGGTTTGACAGGTAGGTGTGACCTGGCATGTCGTGACAGTGCTAGAATGTAAAGTACAGATGTTACATCTATATATGCTGTAACTCATGCAAGTGTTTTCTTTGGTATGCGCTATCATTTTTTTTGGCATAAGTAGGTTAAATGCAGTAATAATTTACCATTTATCCAAGACACATTTTTCTTTATGGTTGCTTTGTGTTCTCTTTTATACAGTATTTTATTTTGTATGGAAATTTAGTTAAATTTACATGAATCTACATGAATATGTTAAAAAAAATTTTAAAAAATTACAGTTAAACCTTGTAGTTAAAGCTTGCTTGTTTATCAAAGCACTCGTATATCAATTTTCTTATAGAAATAAAGGAAACTCCAATGATTTGTTCCACAACCAAAAAATATTCATATAAAAATAATTAATACAAAATATAAAGTAAAAATAAAACTAACTAACCTGCACTTTACCTCTTATGGAATAGTCTTCCAATTAATGTTTGGGATTCAGACACAGTCTCAGTGTTTAAGTCTAGGCTAAAAATCTATTTATTTAGCCAAGCAGTTTGTAAATAGATTTGCCTTTAGTAAAGGAGCAGATCTGGGGGACTCGTTATGGTTTATTATGTACACCATAGTATTATGGTGAACTGGTATGTTTAGATACTGTCTTCCCTACTCTCATTGATCACTCAGGTTTGTTGACGGTGAAGTGAAGCCCTCATGTCCGTGTTTCCTTCTGGCTCTCCCTTTTAGTTATGCTGTCATAATTAGTCCAGCCAGAATCCCTGCTTGCACTCTGCACTAAATATACATTCACCTTATACATTGTGTGACTGTGACCATACGTAACTGCTACCTCTCCTTCTCTTCTTCTCTCTCCTCTTTTCTCTCTTCTTGTCTCTCTTTTTCTCTCTCCCTGTTTAACTCTCTCTTTCTCTCTGTCGAGATATACATGTCGCTCCTGAGCTGCCAGTGATCCAGACCCCCTCTGCCCTCTGCACCTGTCTGACTCGTCCCGGGGGCCCCGCTTCTAGTTGGAGATCTTGTCACATAGATGCCCCGTGTGGTCTGCCTGGGATGTGTGTGGTGACTGGGGACGGTTCCACTTTTCCACAAAGACTCTGCAGGCCTCGGCTGATGCAGACAGCTGCTCTCTAAGGACTACAGTCACGCAATAGTTTAGGACTGGAATTTCCCACAATATACAATACCTGAGCCTCCAATAATGAACTGGACTCCATATTAACTTAATCTCCTGTTATACTGAACTTCCAGCCTCCTAACACAGTATGACTGCAGATCAATCCCGTTATCAACCAAGGATGGGTTCCCTGCGTTATCAACCAAGGATGGGTTTCTCAAGGTTTCTTTCTATTGCCATCACAGGGAGTTTTTCCTTGCCATTGTCGCCGTTGCCCTTGGCCTGCTCATCATGGACAATCTTATCATTTTGATTCATACACATTTCATACAAACTTCCATAATTACAATGACAATTGTTAAAAGCGGTATACAAATAAAGGTAAATTTAATTGAATTGAACCTTTGAAAAGAATCGTAATTGCAATCCAAGGTTCCACTGTATATTATGCTTAATAGGTAGCATTTAGATTCATGAAAAATTATATATTGGCATGAAAAAAGCCATAAAAAAAATTGCAGGTTCGTTTCCACGAAATTGCTGGAGTTTCTGCAACAGGGGTTTTTGTTTTTTGTGAAAAAAACAAATTTTCAATTTCTGACAATGTTTTTAGTCATTCAGATTTGGATGGATGTTTAATAAGATTTTTTTTTTTTTGGGGGGGTGGGCTTCTCAGAAAACATTTATATTTTTGCATAGTCAGCCTTAAACCTTTATATCTTCAGATGTAAGCATGACATCAGAAGGTAGACAAGCCACAGATCACAGATTTTACTTCAGAAATTACAAATATTAGTCTGAATCTCTAAAGGTAAATGACCACTGCCAAAGTTCACATTACATTCTGAAATCTTAATTAATGTAGGCACCCATTTTACTGAGCGGAATGTGCTCCCGAATTTAGACATATTCAAATTTGTTATGACCACTGGAGACCTTGGTACAGGATGGTAACGGCTGCTTGCAGACTTTTTTGGGCGCTGTATGAATTCTGACGTGGTCATCAGCATCGTTATTGTCAATAGGAACATTTAAGCATGTTCAAAAATGTATAGCTTGGTTTGTGCTCTGACAAGCACTGTTAACTGTGGGACTGTATGTAGACAGGTGTTTATGTCCAACCAACTGAATTTACCACAGTTGAACTCCAATCAATTTGTAGAAACATCTCAAGGATGATCAGTGGAAAGAGGATGCACCTGAGCTCAATTTTTTGAGTGACATGGCAAAGGCTGAGAAAACTTGTACATGTAATGTTTTAGTTTTTTTATTTTTAATAATTTTGGAAAGATTTCAAATAAACTTCTTTCACATTGTAATTATGGGGTATTGTTTGTAGAAGTTTGAGAAAAATAATGAATTTAATCAATTTTGAAATAAGGCTGTAACATAGCAAAATGTGGAAACAATTAAGCGCTGTGAATACTTTCTGGATGCACAGTAATTTGGCTCAGTGGAATGGAGGCCATAATTAATTAAGAGGGTCGCCATCCAAAATGGCAAACTCAAGCAATTATTTAGCAATAGTTTAGGGCATGACAATGACAGAAACAGATTGTTTCTCAGTAAAACATGTAAGGTTGAGTATATATGGAATTATTTTATTTTAAATGTGTGTCCTACACAACTCTTAATGAATATTTGTCTCGCAGTTTGCTTTTGATTTGTTTCAGCACATGTCAAGAACATCTTTAAAGTGTAAGAAAGGAAGGTGAAAGTGCTTATTCGAACAAAGTTGAAGAATGAGGACAAAACGGAGGTTAAACCTCTCCAGGATTACAGCTGCAGACCTCAGCCTTGTAACATACTAACTTTTTTATTTTTGAGAACTGGATACTATAACAAGCAAAAAAAAAAAAAAAGAACACCGTGGATTGTTTTTAGTGTTTTAAGTGTGTTGCTTTAATGATTTCTTTTATTTAATAAAATGAATTGCAATCATTTTGTTGTAACTACATCACACATTTAAATTGTAAATATATACTGTAATTATTGTTAATTATATATTAATTTTTCTGCTTTTATATTTTGTATACCTGTATATTTTAAGTTGATTACTACAGAATCGCACTTACAAAGCAGCACTTCTGACAGCAGGGTTCTTGTGTATAATTGAACTTCTTCATTGTTGTATTGTACTTCACTAAAGCATTATTGCAGCCTGTCTGTCAGTTCTACCAAAACACAGAACAGAGAGGGCGTTTCTAGTGCCCTGATTCTAGTTTGTGAACGAGGCAGGGAACTGACTTAAGGTCTCTCACTCAGAATTAGAGTGAGGGGGCTGAATGGACATCACCAGGGTTCGACTGCAGGGGGAGCAGAAAAAAAAGTGCACATTCAACTTTGTACAGCAATACAATTAGTAAAATCACTCACACTATGAAATGCCACTGAATAAACCACTGATGATTTAAAAACTGTGAATGTATACTGTATGGTACAGTTTCACAGGAATATTTTGTTTTGTGTGAAATTGTTGATTATAATCTATAACCAGTCTACACACATTCCCAATGTAAAATGGTTTTCATGATTCTACAATTGAGATGTTATAATTTCCTGATGTTTGAAAAATAAATAAATAATTAAATGAACAAAATCAAACAGAAAAAAATGACCATTAGGTCACGCTTTAGAAAAAAAAAAGAAAGTAAATGAGAAACAGGGAAAGATAAAGGTATGTACCAGTTATATTTTTATAATATTATGCACGTAGTAAAAAGGATACTATAACACTTATGCCAGGGTTAGGTCAGGGGGTAATGCATTGTGTTTTGGAAGATTCCAGATTCAATCTCCACATCAACCAAGTTGCTGCTGTTGGGCCCTTGAGCATGGCCCTTAACCCTCAACTGCTCAGATGTATAACGAGATAAAAATGTAAGTTGATCTGGACAAGTTAAATGCTGTTAACTTGCCTTGCTGTGTCACTTGCCAACATAACATTTGCTATAATATAAAATTTTATTTGCATAATTTCATGTTAGCAAAATTAAGGCAAAAGTTAAAACTTTGCAAACATGGAATCTGTCTGTAATAACGAATAGATACACTTTTGTTATTTTACTACAGAACTAAATGTAAACTAGTAGCACAAATTATGTACTATTTTGTTTATAGTAATATATAGGTACATGTAATACATACTGTACATGTACAACTAAATATACAACTATATCTTAAAAGTGCAAAAGGGTAATGTACAGTACATACTGTATATTATCGAATGAGAAAATCATATTGAAGGGATTTCAAGTCAAACTGGGACATCTGGTGCAATTTTTCATGAAAGAAGCCATAAAAATAAAGAAATTAGAAGGTGAATATATTCATTGTATTATTGTATTTAGCTTGCAAGATCTATTCTTTGTTTTATTTGCATAATTAAGGATTGAGGAAAAATATATGCATTTGCTTGTTTCTTATGTTTATTTGTTTAAAAGTTTGGTAAAAATGGGACATAATTAATGTTCGGTGCAGTAGTAGTAGTAGTATATATCATATGGCAATACATGTGGTATTAAAATGTTTATACAAGTTTTTCTTTTCCTGAAGTGTATATACATTTTTTGGGCTTACTCTGTATTTGTTATTCTTTTCTAGCAAGTACTTTGGCTCTCAATATTTATTATTTTGTCTGTTTACTTAATAGATCAAAGAGGAGTTCCGTTGAATAACAACAATTTATTTTTTTTGCAAACACTAATTTGAAGTAACAGGGATTGTCATTAAAATGCATCTCCTTACAGACTTAGAGTTTAGGAAAAAAGGGATGCAGTGGTCTGCTGCTTCACTGAGTACTTTGGGGAGCCCAAAGAAGAGCTCTTCCAAGAATCTTCAAAATCTACAAAAAGACTGATTTACTCAAGGTGTTTACAAACTAATAATTATCTCATTTATAACATGTGGATAAATGTTATTGTGGTCAAATCTCTTAACATATTGCTTGTATTGAAGTTTTTTGTTTGATTCTGCCATTTAAAGAATGATCAGGAGGGCCACACATAGCAAACCATGAAGGTGCTTGTGATCCATAATCCCATGGCTGAGGACGATTCAGTAGGAGTGTCTATTGTGATAGAGGGCATCCAAGTGATAAGTGGGTGTGGATACAAACCAAGCCATGCATGTTGTTGATGGGTTTGATCTATGCCCTCAACCTTGAGTATCCTAAGAAGCTCAAGAATACTTTCGAAGTATTTTGAAAGTGTTCTTGAACTTTTTTTGGAGCTTGATGGAGGCAAGAAGGTTCACAGCATCAAACTTAAGCTCATGGAATAGAGTGCTTCCTTACTTTATGTTGGGGACAATATATTATTAATCATGATTTACTGTGTCGGATGATAACTTTTTAGGTGAAGTTAAACTTTCCTGAGTAAATTATGGCTAGTTAGTCATATTGGTTAATTAATAACCACAATTATTAAACAAATTATGAACTACAATTGAGTTAATGTTACTTAATTTTAATAAGTAATTCACCATGTGATGTAATTAGTAGAATTTACCTAATTTCAATTGCTATGTTATAGCTAATTTCTTTATTTACTCTTTACGAAAAATATGGGGGTGAAATTTACACAAACAAACTGAGTGCAAATTGTTACACATTTTGTTCACATGTTTTGGGGGGTAGATTTTAAAGTATAAGTTTTTTTTTTTTTTTTTTTTTTTTTTTACAGTTTAGTTAAACAAGACTGTCTGATTAAGTGTGCTACCTCCACCCGCGAAAATCAGCTAAAATTACTCGGTGTTAAGAAAAAAGACGGATAAATCGACCATGGAGGTGTGGGTCAAAGTTGTTTCTGAGTGAATTCTATATAAAATTTGTATTTAATCACGATATTTGTGATATAATCTTTAAAATAATAGAGGAAGTACGATTTACACCACTCAGTCCTCCTGCAGATTTGGCTGCGTTTTTGTCATTTTAAACAAAATGTTCGGGCAAACCGAGCAAGCCGGGGGCCAAACATGCAAAACGGGAACTCAGCTGTCTGGAAAGACTTTTTTGAAGCGTGATTTATCGATAATATGTTCGGAAATCACAGCGTTTCTCGAGGCAAGAAAACACACCAAAGTCCACTGGGAGCAGTCGCGCTCTCGGCTGAGTCTATAAGGTTCTCAGCGGTTTATTTGTCACTCTCAGCTTTTTTTAGCGTAATAAATGTAATTGATTGAAAGGTCGATTTCAACGTAATAATTGTCACTAAGAGCATATTTTTTAAATCAGACGTCGTAAACATTCAAACCAAGAAGACACGACAAGTCATTCGCATCAACCTTTTCAACGCGCCCAAACGATGGCACGGACCGCGAGAAGACGGGCAGTCACTGCCAGAGCGAGGAAAAGGAGATCCAGATCAAGGCGGAGGAAGGCCGGCCCGAGAGTTTCAGATCTCATTTTAA